>WOGR01000239.1:0-29086 GCA_015342045.1 Leptinotarsa lineolata | reverse complement strand
TCAGCAGTGTCTGTACTGGACATCTTGGAAAACAATTTTAAACAATATACTATAACGCACGCCACACAAACACGCAAACGACTGATTACAACCCTGTGCTGGTACTGAACTCGTACCAAGAAGGCGAATTCACCAATGAACGCTGTCCTTTCCATCTGACACTGGGCGATCACGTGAACCTCACGCTTCGGTTTTGTTTTGTTTTACTCTATCTTGGATTTGAATAGACTTTACTGTTCTATGAAAGACACTGTAGAATGATTTGATGTACCACTTCAACTGATGAAACTACCGTGTAGTGAATCGCGTCTTGAATAAAATGTATAGTATGAAAATTGTATTATTATTATCATGTCAGTGTATCATTTGATTCAGTTGAAACTTGGTTAACTATATTAAAATTTTGTAAAAACATTTTCTCATTTTTCAAAGGCAAATACCTAAGATCATTTTGCTGTTAGAAAATATGGCAAAACCAACTGAACTCCACGTAAAATAAGTTATAGGCAACATTCTGTTGAGAAAATATTTGTATCCCCAATTTGATACGAAGTATAAATGATTTATTTTATCACATATCGCAATTATTGACGCAAATCGAGAACATGAATGCAAATTTGTTGAGAGCCTTCGAAAGATATAAGTGAATTTATGCAACAAAATGATCGTCAATGCGGAAATAGTTTTATCGGCCATTAGTAGACATTCTCTACAGCGATTGCTACTTTGAAGAAAGACCCCGTTGGGATCGAAAAGAGTGGTAATTCTAGGTTGTGGTTTGATTGGAGACTTATTTTTTTGACTCATATTTTGACGATTATATCAGAGCTTTTGGTCTGGAAATTTGAATGGAAAAATGATGAGTACAGGCGATTCGATTCAAATAGCTGTAAACTATAATCATCTAAAATAACGATATAGGGACGTTCATTATGAAAGCATGTCATTGGTCTCAATGAAAATAGATGTAAGAATATAGTTTTAGATCAGTGTTTCTCAGAGTGTGCGCAGCGGCTCCCTGGGGCGACGTGGAACCTTTACTGGGGCGCCGTGGCCACGGGTGAGTCTCAACGTTTTACAATTGGTAGAGTAGAATAAATATCAAATCAGAGGGTTCATGAATTTAGTTTTCAGACTATTCTATACTGCTATTATGCACTAGCGACTAGCACAAGGTTACTAAATTGTTATAGTGTAGTCTTTACGTTCGGGCGAAGCGAAAACCTTCAAAAAACATAAGGGAGTCGTGAATTCGAAAAGTTTGAGAAACACTGTTTAGGTGTATCGAGTTGAATTTCTCAGTGATATACAGACCAATCGACCTTCACTGTTTCAGATCATCAAGGTTGTTTATAATGTTTGGATCTTCAATCAGGAGGATGTCTTTTTTCTGGGTAGAATCTAGCAGTCTCATAGAACGCTCACACAGCATAATAATTGTTGAGGTATTGCCAACTTTCTTGTTCGATAAACTGTTTCATGTTTCTGAGAACGTGATTGTGCCAAGATATATCTAATCGACATAGCTGGAGAAATTGTCTGTCCTGATATCAATGTGTCTTCTTCAGACAAAAATTATTTTCAGATTTCCTTTGCTTACTATCACCTCGAGCCTGAATTTTCCCTATATATTCATCAAGATATGTTATGAATTCGAAATATATATTGGCAGTTGATGATCGAATATCCAAATGGAATGAAAAGAATGTGCCATTGGTCTTTTTCAATATGTCGTTGATGTGAAATATCAAAAATGATTCCTAGAAACACACTGAAAATATAGCTATCCTAGAGAAACCATCAATAACCACTTATAGGGAACGGTCTGTTTGAGAAAATTGGAGAGCCACGACCAAAAACGATCTGAAAAATCATAGAATTATTAGTCAACCGCATGTCGGACATGAACAATTTTTTGGCAATATAAAGCACAAAAACCATACTAATGATCGCCTAAGATCTTGATGTGTATCACTTCACAATGAATTTGAATTGTTTTTATAATTATCTGGATGGCTTATGCCAAAATCAATTTCGAAATACTCATGTTGATTTTCAAAAATTCATATTTTATCCGTTGCAAACTGATACATTTCAACTCATTGCAACTGGTGATTTTCAATCCTCCTTAGAATACTTGCAAGAGAATTGAAGGAAGTGATGTGCAATTTATTGGCATAGATGTCAAATAAGACAAAAAGGTGAATACACCAGGCAAAATAATGAATAAGCAAAATGCTTATTCATTAGAAGTTTAAGGTTAAGAAGTGAAGTTATCAAAACCGGTTTCACATATAAATTCATTATATTGCCATTATATTGAACTTTCAAAAATATACATTTTCACATATATTCAGTGGGCATACTTGAAGACTGGCTGTAAATCAAATTAACTAAAAGAAAAATTTGTTCAGTCCAGTCTCGACTTACCTACACTGTAGGTTAATGGACTGACACCTATCAGAAAACAACTATTCCCCTGGCCAATACCACGAAGGGCGTTGGATTATATCCAGCAGGAGTCAATGCTGGAATCTTCACAGAAATATTTCCTGCATATGCTGTTGGGGATACAACTGCTGGATTATACGAACGGGCACTCTTGCAGACCATTTTTGAGCTATTTGGCCTCTCGTCAGTGCAAGATAGTTGCCATCATCAACCTAGAGTTGATGATATTCCATAATTTAAAAATCAAATTCCTTTCAAAGTATCATTCCTCTAACCTGTGAAGGTTTCTATTCTTATACGAGGAATTGGGCGAATTTTGAATATGCGGTTGGTTAGTACCTTGTTTACTACATGGAGAGATAACAAATTTGTTGTTTGTCGTTCGCTTCAGCTTGGTTAGAGGATTGATACTTTGAAAGGAATTCGATTTTTAGTTATGGAATATCATCAACTTTAGGTTGATGATGGCCTCTACCTTGCACTGACGAGAGGCCAAATAGCCCGAAACCGGTCTGAAAGTGTGCCCGTTCCTATAACTGAGCCTTTTGCATCTGTCCGGCTAACGGCAAGCCGTTATGATTTTGAGATTCGATAGTAGGAAGGGCATCATTCTACCAAGGACTCCAATAATCAGAACAACCATCTTGACAGAGTGGTCTGGATATAGTCTGCGGAGTTCGAAGAGAAAATCTCAATATTTTATTTTCGGACGACATTCGTCTCGCCAGGAGCTGAAAACCACGACAAATATCATCTTGCTCTGGTGGTCGAGAAGGACTACATCAGGCTTATTAGGTTGTATGAGCCAGAGGATGGGGAACGAATAACTCCAATAAATTCGGCACTTCTCGTTCCCCACAACGGATTCAATATCCCCCGGAGCGTAGGGCAACACCGGAGTCTTGTCAATACCGTAAGAGTGCCGTAGATAATAAAAAAGCCCTCTTAGGGCCGCGTTATGTCGATGGATACAGGCCGAGACCGCATATACTGGACATACTGACAGCAAGTGCATTAGGATCTCGGACACCTCACGGCACCTTGTGTCAAGAACCTCTATACCCATCACGCGACTCCGGTAAACTAAGGTGTTGAAGACAGCATCCTGGCATGCCATGATGAACCTCTAAGTTTCCGACTTCAGCATACTTGACCTGAGAAAGCAAAAGTCCACGGCCTCCAATTATCGGGGGAAGTACAACCGTGGAACTGACGATTTGGGATGCAAACTCCTATGGAGATGCATCATTTTTAGGGTCTTTACATCGAGTTGATACAGTTCCTCCCGAGTCCATTTTACTACTCCAAACGAGTAGAATAATATTGGAACGGCAACCATATTTGTTGCAGCAACTTTGTTCTTCCTCGACAATTCCAATGAGCAGATCTGTCGGAGTTTATGTTGATACTTGCCACGGAGAGAGTTCTTCACTGCTGTTACCTCTTGTGAGTGGCGTTGGTCCACCCCGAGGTGAGTATACGTCTCTCCGGCATCCAGATGGTTGTAGGATGCTTTCATCTACGAGCTGCACATCATCTCCGTAGTCCCCGCATCGTCATCTTTTGAGATGGACCATTGCACATTTGTCTATTCCGAATTTCATACCGATAGTATGCGTGTACTCTTCCACCACCCTCAAGGACTGATGGAGATCCTTCTCTCTAGAGGCATAAAGTTTAAGATCATCCATATAAAATAAATGGGTGACCTTGTGCCTCCGGTTTCCGGGGGTGCCACATCTGCGTTACACATCTACTGAATCTGGAATTTTTTCAAAAAGTGTCATCACTGTTTTTCTTATTTTTTTTCTGTTGACAAACTTACTCGATAACATTATTTATCCTTGTTCATGTGGCCAAACTGAGATTGAATGAATTCAATGGTCAAGGTCAATGGTCAAAAAACACCTTATTGTGTGATAATATTTCAAATAGTTTACCCAAAGTGGTAATCTAATGAAAATTCACAAACATCCATTATAGAGGAGCTACATCTATATCCAAGAACTTTGATCTTGAACCATATTGTATGGGTCAAAAAATCTATAAAACCATCACAGTAATTTGAAAGCAAAACTTCATCCATATAACTTCTTCCCAACGTTTTCAGGGGATCAGACAATGCCAAGTTGGGGAAATTAATAATGACTCATTCAATTAGCAACACGCATTGTTGACTGAATTGTTACATAGAATTTTTAAGCTTTTTTTGACCTAATTATCGACTGATATCAAGCGACTCATGGACTGAAACCGAAATATCACATTATTCAACCGCATTATATCTGCAGAGGCATGCTTTTGCAAATATAAAAGCTAGAATTTTGCCTTCTTGAAAATTCCAGAACAATCGGAAGAATTTGACATTATTCCGTAACACTACAGAACCTGCATGAAACAATCCAGTAGTGTGGTAGCACCAGCAGGAAGGTTTTTGAAGATATAAAGGCTGAATTTCGCCCTCTGGAATGTTCTAGAATAGACCAGAACATTCACACCATTTCGGAATATTCTGGAATGTTGTTGAATGTTCGGGAGTAGTCCAGAACCCAGTTGATTGTGAAATCTGTCTGTTAATTGTGAAGCATTCCGGAATAGTCTCGAATGCTCTGGAATAATCTGTGAAACATTGTAGACCATTCGAAGTCTTTTTTAGATGGGTTGAGCAAACCATTAGTAGGAGTATATAAAGAAGCTCCGTTTGAAGAGGCATTAAGTTATTCCTTCTATACCAACTAACACACAATCTCATGAATTCCTCAAACGAAGCCGGTTACCTGAGATAGTGAGTAATGACAACGATCTTGGATAAAACTCACTCAAACAAGAGTATGTTCAGAAAAATCATTCATTATTATAGTAAAGGTGAGGACCTATCTACCTGCAGACAAAATAATCACATCGGTTCATCGTCAGGCCGCTTGAATTTATTTTCTCGCGCGATAGTTCCAATTTTGCAACAACTTCTAAGATAATAAAACTAGAGATCCTAAAGGACACGCTCTTTCGGATGTGGAAATAAAATTTTCTATTGAGACATTAGAAACTATTATTTTGGTCCACAGCCGCCTTTTAATTAGGTCAGTTACCAGGCGAATGTCACTTTGACATGGCCAACGGGTTGAACAAAAATAAATAAAATAGTTTTTTTTTTTTTATAAAGTCATTTTCAAATAATATGTTATGATATATCATTTAATTCGTTTTGAAAAGCTCTATCGAATACATGGCATTTTATTATAGCGGTTGATATAAAAACAAAACTGATTATGGTTTCTGAAGAAGGAAACGTCGCATTCAAAATCTGAGCACTGCATGTTGTAGAGCAGAAAAAGTTGCTATAATAAAATGATTTTGTTTTTGATAGCGCTTCAAACAACGCCAGAATAACGAAATCGCTCATTTTCGGTTTTTTTAGCATATCTCCGGAAGTATTCGATTCGGAATTTTCCAGATTTCAAAACATTATTTTGAAGAGTACCAAATTTCGTTACCTAATTACGGGCCATATAAAAAACAAAACTGATGATGGTTTCTAAAGAACGAAACGTCGTCAAAATATGATCACTGCATGTTGTAGAATAGAAAAAGTTGCTATGATGAAGTGTTTTTGTTTTTTAATAGCGCTCCAAATAACGCCAGAATAAGAAAATCACTCATTTTCGTTATTTTCAGCATATCTCTGGAAGTATTCGGAATTTTACAGATTTCAAAACATCATTTTGAAGAGTAGCAAATTACGTTACATTGTCTCAGTTCAACTGACCCTGTATATCTTACGGTGAGATGCCAATAGTCACCCTCGAATTCGGGACACCCTGTACATACATTGTAGTTCCAATAATCTACCATCGTTTTATAAAAATACCATGTAGGTATTTTTTATAGTCCATATAACTTATGTAATCGTCCAAAATCGATTTCATTTTTGCATTTTTCGGAAAATCTATGGTTGGAATTTTAAAACTCCATATCCTCGAAACAAGCGTACGGATTTTTGAAAGCGGAGCGGTAATGGGGATCTTCAGGGATTCACGGAAGATGAAAACAGTTCTGAATAAAAAACTGGTTCGTATATTGGTGGTATGGAACTGAAATATATTTATCTTGATTTTCGCCGTTTCTAAAAGTCGACATTTCGTTCATTCTTAACTTAAACTTTTTCTTCCTAATAATATCCTCGAGGGGTATTGTAGAGGAAATGAATCGAGGTTTCTTCAGTACAAAATTAAATAAAATAAAATAGTTTATATCCAGAGTTCGAGTGATGTTTTCTTTCAAATCTAAATTATACTAATTTCACTGTCAAAACTTGTCCCGTTCCAAATAAACTTAATATGTTTATGGAATTCTCACGAGAATAAAAATATATAAGAATATTTAATTGAACAAAAACTCCCTGGAAAGTGAAAATATTCAGAAGTTCAGGAACTAAATCGATGCTTTCCAAAAATATTTTGGAACACTGGAAAATCAGTAGTTTTGAAAACTATCAAAAAAAGTTTGGAAACGATTTCGTGGAAAACAGTAAATCCCATCAGGATTTTTTACCAAGATGTAGATAATTTTTGCCGTAGGAATTAGGTGACAACCAGGGTGAGGTTCAATTTCTCGAACTGATATTTATTCATGGACAACAGAATATTTGAATTTATAGCATCATATGCAGTAAGAATTTAGTTTATAAACCACCCTAATTTTTTCGCTGTGTTGGATCACCCCTTTTTACGACTCTTGAGTTTGGAACGCTTCGATGTATACAATATTACGTGAGCATAAAGAAAACTACCCTCCCCTAACAAACAGTTCAAAGAACGGTTTTATGGTGACGTCAATACATGATCTTTCAACCAGCTGTCAAAAGTGATCCCCGTCCTGATCCTGACTTGTCAAGGGATCAAATTTAACGCCGCCTTTTTTATAATGGCCGTGTAACTATTATGGGTTAGAGTTCCAGAAAGTTCTGCCTGTTCGATACAGACAATGCAATCGAAATAAACTCAATTTAGTTTCATTACGATATTGGATGAATTAAAATAATTTTATATTAGAAAAAAAACAAAGTCATATGAATTCCAAGATAAGGACTGTTGAAACTGCTCATATCACATTAATAGAAAATAGAAATATAGAATGATGGGCATATTTAATGTAAAGTTCCTATATACATATACTTGGCGTATCACTTTTCTCCTCGAAATTATTATTCCATTGGGACACCACGGTCGAGAATAAAAAATGTATTGTATAACAGAAATTAAGATGTAAACTACGTTTCAAAATTATCAAGGGCCTTACCAAAAGTTATTATAATATGTTAAAAATTCAACATCCTGTTCAGTTGAGCCTTCAGGACCACATGTCCATAAGTTTTTCTCCAAATAGACCCAAATATATCATTCTAAAATATTGAGAAAAAACACACTGTGTATTTTTTACTATCACTGATATCGAAAATAACTGTGACAGTCTATTTCATGTTATATATTATAAATTATCAGAATAAAGGTCGAAGCGACATAATAAACAGTTTGAAGTCATTGATCAAATTATTTTTTTAATGTATTTTTCCAGAAATATTTTGAAAAAGCAGTAAATTCTGACTTCTTCGTTATATCGTCTAGAAGGCTATGAAAATGTAAGTTAAAGTAAGCCTTTTTCGTTTGATTGACAGATTTCCGAAATTTGCCTCAATTCAACCGACCCTGTATCTCTTACGGTTTCCGAGATCCCAACTGTCACCATGGAATTTGGGACACCCTGTACATACCAAAAATAAAAATATATAAAAAACGTACTCTGCTTGAAGCATAAAGATTTTCAGTGATTTATCATAGGCAGATAGGCTGCCGATGGTTTTCGTGTCCTCTGGTAAGAAATTCTGCAATTTTGATCCAAGAAAGATTAAATATTTTCTTGTGAAGTTGTTGAATTTAGGTAGCATCATAGATTTCTCGCAACAAATCTAGTTTGCTTGTATCTTCATTATAAAACATGCAAATTAAATACTGGTAGGTTCAGTATTTTAATTTCGTCATACAGCTGGTTGATAGAAATTTTTTTAGGACACTATGAAAGTGAATAAATTGTCTGAAATATTTTGTTTCATCAGCAGCGTGATCCTTCCATCTGAAGTACCAAACGTTTCACTAGCGCAGCAGACATCATCAGTCGTAGGTGCGTTGACAGCGAGGACGAAAGCTATATTTTGAAGTCTCAGCAACAACTGGTGGTTATGGCCGAAAAACTGAGAAAAGTGCGTGAATGTTGAGGTTTTTCATAATTTCGAAACACAGTTTTCGAAGCTTGAATTTTTTTACATTTTACAGAAAACGTATTGTTAGCATTTGAAACCTTCGTATCTTCTAAACAAGTCGACAGAATTTGAAAACAATTGCAGCAATGGATATGGAAGCAAAAATACATACTCTTCATGAGGCATTATTCTGACCCTATTCTATTAAAAACAATTAGAGGATGGCCCCACGTTTAGTTGATTGAAGGTTTTGTGATGGTTTTTGGTTCGCCTCTCGTACAAACAATCTTATCAAGTTTTGGATTTTTTCGAAAATATTTGCCATACGTTCTCGATGATCCACACTGCATACTCATCAAATTATTAACCTGTATTTCTAAAAAAATCATCTGTGTTTCTTAATGTTCCATCGATTTGACAAACGTTTTCTCAGGAAACTTCTCATGAGAATTTCAAAATATTTTTTTATTCGTTATTCAAAATAACTTCTTTCAACAGCTGTTGAGAAACAACCCCTAGAATTATTCGAAGAAGAAAAACAAATGTTTGGAATACGTAGAACAAAAAAGAATTACGCAGAACCAACATTTTTTTTCCTTTTCTTCAAAACAAGTCAGTTGGACAGCGGACAGCTTTTGAATCTGAAACGTATTAAATTACAAATTAGTAATCTATTCAAGAAGGAATTGTGAAAATGATCTTATATACGTGCTAAAGAGCACGTACACACGAAAATTTCGAATTGTTGATTCAGAAATCCTAGTATGCTCATTTTGAAGAACACCTATTTTGTTTTGGTATTCAACACGGTTCCTATGTAGGGAATGAAGCCATAAAAATGTGGGTCCATAAAATATTTTTAACGCCTTCATTAAAATGAGAGATTTTACTGTCGGTAAAGACTTCGGATAATTTGTGTTTGGGTTATGAAAACCTAAAAATGTTATTACTATCGATTTTATTCGTGAAACGTTTAGAAGTAAGTTACACTTCTCCATTGCGAGATATATACAATATGTGAATACACCCAAAACCAAGAAAAAACTAACTAAATAATCAAAAAATGCCCAACTCAAGTAAAAATAATTTTCTGTCCATTGGAAATGGATTGGAAATAATGAACTTACCGAAATATAAAAAGAAATTGCTACGTTTTTCGAAACAACTGTGATTCAATCTTCTAAATAATAGTCATAATAACTATACGCTTGTTGAATAATGTACCATTATTGTGAATAAAAATAGCTCCGCTATTATAGACATCTATTTAAAATAATTAGAAATATACCATCAGCGTCTCTTTAACGAATTTTTTTTTACATCGAGAAGGGTTCTTTATTAAAATATAAGGCACTACAGTTGTCCCTCTCATATTTTACTGACGAAACAGCAAGGATAACCATCGACTAGCAACGCCAACGACATAATGCCGAACTATTTCAAGAAATCTGCACTCACATAGAAGTTACCGACAACTCTGATGAAGTTCCAGAAGTGACATGTAGATGGCAATGAAATGATGTAGTGTGCAGCTGTAATAGAATCGGTATTTTACCACTTCAAAATTAATGTCCTGCAATCATTGCATCATTTTGTGTCTGTTGATGATAGTATTGCTTCTATCCAGCCTGTTTCCACTAGATAAAATTAGTTCAAATTCAATTTTAAAATTTTTTTGAACCTCATGAATTCAAATATCTGTTTGTCTATACTTGGTCACAAATAAAAAATCATTGTTATAGGAAAAAAATCGACATGGCAACGGTTCACCTCAAAAGGCGCAGAGATTAAAAAAATAATAGGCGGCTCCTACATTGTAGTATTCCCAAGTGTTTTTGGTCAAGGTTCATGAGTTTCATTTAATATTCAGATATTTTTTCCTGTTTCTTGGAACATTTGACTCCACCAAGGGCGGTACGTAGGTATCAGAAATACGCGACGGACTGTGGCTGCTCATCGTTTTGAAGTTCAACTCAGTACACCTCGAACTTCACTCTTCAAAAACTCTTTCATTTGGAGAACCGCGTTTATGTAGAATAAATCTCCTGAGAACGTTTCCCCAAATGGATTAAATCTCCTGCGATTCGAATCCAATGTTTATCGCTACTTTCGCACAGGCACCGCTCTTGGAGCGCCTTAAGGATTTTCCTGTAGTGCTTGTGTTTTGTCCGTAAAAAAATCTCTGAAGGAGCACTTGCTCGTGAACTTCTTGTTCAGACACTTTTCTCCTTGGCTTGGTTTTCAAAACTGAAGTAGGTGTTCAGAACTCTGTTTCATAATTGGAAATCCATTCAACAAATCAGCATAAACCGACATTCAAACCGATAAGATCATTTGACCCTTCCTGCTATTTATGGAAAGGCCGATGTACGGTATGTCATTTGAAAACTACTATGTCTTTGAAGCAGACTTTGGCTCACCCAAGAATCAGATTGTGGCTTACCCAAGAATCAGACTTTGGCTTACCCAAGAATCTGACTTTGGCTTACCCAAGTCCAAAAGACCCATTAGGGTCCATCATGATGCTATCTTCTTGTAACTCATTGGCCTACCTTAGTCACTTAATGGTTATATACAGGTTTTTGGGACCAATTGCAGATACCACGAGGCACCTAGATCTTATACATTCGGAAGGTGAGGAATTTCGAAATATCCAATGCCCGCTTACAGTTGACCAGCATGAGCAGCATACAATATTTCTTTACAACCACTTGCTATATTTGAATGGATGGAAGAGTTACATCTTTAAAAACTTTCCTTCAATTGATCATCGATTTAGAAGTAGTAGTAATGTATCGGAGCAACCTGTATAGCTTTATCATGGTAAATTTCAAGGTTTTTGGGGCAAAGTATTTTGCTATATATCTTTCGGTGGCGTTTCATGAAAGGCTTAACATATATATTAAAGGGAAGTTTATTCCACATGAACGCAGTTCGCCAAATGAAAGAGTCCCTAAACAGTGACGTTCGAGGTGTACCGAGTTGAACCTCAAAACGATGAGCAGCCACAGTCCGTCGCGTATTTCTGATATGTACCGCTCTTGGTGGAATCAAATGTGCCAAGTCACTTGAACACTTCACGTGAAAGTATCTATAGAAGTGAGACAAATCTCCAACCTTTCTTCGATGTTCCAGACTATCAAGGTTGCAAGTTATGTTTGCGTCTCCAATCAGGCGGATGGCTCTTTTCTGGTCTGATCTGTCCTTCATAATAACTTTGTGTAATAATGGTTTTAAACTTTTAATATTGTCTTAATTCTTATAATACGCCCCGTGTAAGCATGTGATGGTTAGGAGGAGAAGTTGTAATTCTTCTCCTGTATTAGTAAACTTATAAAGGAATATGGCAAGAAATATCTTTTGAAAACTAAAACCAAGCACAGTCTTATTCAAGAAAGTATCGGGATCCGATCATTTAAAAAGCCCGCGGAAAGCGATTGTCGAAATCATTTTTGTAGCTAAGTTGGCACGACTGCCTTCTATACTCACAAGGAGTTTTAGAACAATCCATCATTTCGTTTGTTTTGCAGTACTCCATTTGTTAATTAACGTCAAACGTGTTTTGCGATTTTTGCAATGGTTAAAAATACCTAACAAATACTTTAACTTTCGTTTGCCGAAGCGCTGAAAATATTGCAAATGTTTTTTATTTAGTGTTACTTGGGAGCTGTCTGACTTGTCCATTTCTTCCTAGTCTCCAGAAAACACTGCAGCTTCTTGGGCTTTTCATGACAACCATTCCATCAGTCTCGTACCCTGTACTAGTTTGTTGGATGTTTGTCATATTCTTCTGGACATAATTTTATATGTCCGTACATCGCTTGCCTCCTGTGATTCAGTGGTGCCTCACATTCGCATAGGATGTGTAGTGCTGTCTCTATCCCTTCGTTGCATAATCTGCAGCTAAGGTCTCCGTTGTATAGCCCCATTTTGTTCCAGGTGTCCTCTAAACGGATAGTGTTAGTAGCCCTGTAATTGTTTTGAGCCGATCCCTACTGTATTGAAGTAGTTCTTCGGTTCTTTTCTCGGACGGTTCCCCAATGCAGGTTTTGCTGTGTTTGTTGCCAGGTACTTTTGCACAGTACTCTGTATGCTTCTTATTGATTCATGTTCTGAACTGGTTTCGTGCCAATGATTTTGGTACCCCCAGAGCTGGTTCCGGACCCATGTATGGAGTTGTTGATCCGTGTCTTGCACATTCATCAGCTTTATCATTACCTGTGATTCCTGAATGGCCTGGCACCCAGTACAAAGTTAATTTGTCCCTGCTTGCTAGTTTTTCACGGCATTTCCAGATCAGTCTCGATGTTACCTTCGGGTATGTCAAAGCCCCAAATGCGCTCTTACTGTCTGTTAAAATATTGATCCGCGGTTTCAATTTAATAAGCCTTGCACAGTGCAAGATAACATACACTTCCGCCTGAAAGACGGATGTGTATAGACCTAGCGGATAGCTATTACAAAAGACCTACAGTGAATCGACTTGTATTTGAGTGGTACCTACTGTGTATTCAAAAGCAGTTGAGATGTGGTGGAGAAAGTGCCTCGCTCTGGTCGGCCATCAACATCCTCAACCCAACTCAACATCATTAAAGGAAATGATGACTAAAATCGTCCTTTGAATCTGAGAGATAGCCGCTGAACTTTCAACGTCTCACGAATCAGTTTGAACAATTTCTAGTACCAAAAGACCTAGATTTTCTACAAAAACTCGCGTAAAGTTTGTTGAATACACGTCAAATGAGTCAAATTCGACCCCACATTCATATAACTCATTTACTGGTAATAAGACATGGGTTTTAGAGTTTGATGTGCAAACTAGTCAACAAGCTTCGGAATGGCGCCTTCCGCAGTGTTGGGCACTCGGAATACTTGCCAAAAGATGAGACGGTAACTAAAAAATATTATTTTTAGCGTTATGCAGCGTTTGAGAGAGCAAATTCTTTGGAAAAGACTAGATATGTGGAAAGAAAACTCATGAATTTTGTACCATCTCATAAGACTCTCATCATGAACGAATTTCTAGCCAAAAAGTCAACAAACCTTTCAAACAGCCACCGCATTCACCTGATATGGCTCCTGTCGATTTTCTTTTTTCAAAACTAAAATTACCTCCTCGAAGCACCCGTTTTCAGTTGATAGATGACAGAAAAAAGAATTAGCAGCGAGTACTGAAGTCGATAAAAAATGCGTTCAAAAAGTGTTTTGATGATTGAGCTGTGGCGTAAGTTTATTATTTCGGAAGTGGCGTTTGTAGGAGGCGATGCAATAAATTTGGAGGAATGATACATACTTTGCGTTTTTTGGTACTTCTTTGACAGCTTTATGACAATTCTTCATTTTTTCTTTATGAAATACTATAAACAATTGCTAAAATATGGAGGTATTCAGATTTTAAATACGACAAATGAGTTTTCAACAGAAGAGTAATAATTTTGATAACTGAAATGGAATAATTTGAAATAAATAAATTTATGATATGAAATAATTTGTATTAAAAATCTACTCATACAAAATATTAATAGGTATGCATGACTTCAATGAGATGAATGATAACACTTGTTTGTCAAATTTCCACTACGTTTGTTTATTCTTACGACCGGTTTCGAGGGTTTAACCCATTCTCAAGTAAAACTACATTTTTGGAGTGTGGACCGGGATTATATGGGGTTACAGGTAGTCTGGGAGGCTAGGTAGTGATTAGATAGGGGTACCAACTATGAAATTATAGAAATTACCGGGGTTGCCAAATTTATAAATTCAAGAGTGGAGACCTACATACATGGAGTTGCTCGTTCAGAGGTATGTATATATTTCGGGTTTCTTTTTGATTTATTAAATTCCATAGCTTCCGACAAATTCATTTTCTTTCCTTTATTACATGTGTGTAGAATTTTGAGATTATCTTTACTTATCTTGTGTTCTGTTTCTTGAAAGAACTACCTTAGTTTCTATTTAATTCAGCGTTACCATAATTTCAGGAAAGTATATACCGATGCCTCAAAAACCGATTTATGTAGGTCTCCACTCTTGAATTTATAAGTTTGGCAACCCCAGTAATCTCTATAATTTCATAGTTAGTGCCCCTATTCCTAGCCTCCCAGACTCCCACAGTCTGGGAGGCTAGGTAGTGCACACTCCAAAAAGTTAGTTAGTTAGTTTTACTTGATAATGGGCTAAACCCCGAAAGCGGTCGTTAGAATAAATAAACGTAGTGGAAATTTGACAAGAAATAAACAAGTTATCATTAACACAGAAGTATGCATGAATTAAGATAATAGCCCACCCTCTCCAATTACAACTTCGTTTTTCACAAAGACGTGATATGAAGAGTGATACCAAACACTTACTTTTTCATTCGGAAAATGGTGGGCTATTATTTTTCAATGAACTGTTCCAATTTTCAATGGCATTCTGAAAATTACGAACATGCACCAATCACCAGATCAACATTGTTATATACATTGAAAATTGAAGCATGATGAGGAAAAAGCGACATGAAAAAATATACTAACTTGAATCTTGCTGCGGGCCCTTCGCTAGGTACTCTGTTAAAGAAAAAGAAAAACACAAGCGTGCAATTAATTATGGAACAAAAACTTCTATAAAATCAATGCATGCAAACGTAAACGCTTAATGTAAATAAACCTCACGCACTACAATCGCTTCAAAATTGTTGGAGCGGTAGTAACGGCATTGCATTAATGGGTACATTTTACTTCAAAAGGGAATGGTGTCACACAGGAGGTTACAAAATATTCAAGACGATTTTGCATTGAAACAAACATCTAAAACTGATAAATACCTATTTTGTATTGTGGTGTGCCAATTTTGTGACTCTCTGTATATTACACAATTTTATTTAGCAATGCCGTTAAAACCTAAATAAATGAATGAAAAAAATGATAATGATTTTTATTTTCATTTTAGTCTTCTACATCATCATTTGTTTTACTTCTTTCTTAATAGGATAAGCAGTTGCTCTTCAAACCATCACCAAAAGCTAAGTTGGTTCATTCACCGATAACATCCTTCACCTGTCACCTAATCATTTGCATTACTTTGAAACAATATAACTAGTGTGTCCGGCTCTCTGTAAAATAGCATAGGTTGGAAATGAAATTTTCAGCCGAGTATAAATATTATAAGTTTGTCTTTTAAGGAAACCGTTAACAACTTCCAGTAACGACCTTAGGTCACGTAGGACTCAGCCACTCGAAAGAAAAACAGAGTCGTAAAAATTAATTGCGTCAGTGTTTTGAGAACTCTGCTATTAATTTTTCCACAGGGGGGAATTGATATTGTCAAAGTTGTCCCATAAGAAAATAAGAATTATTGGCTTAGAGTTCAGAGGGTCATAGACGAGACTGAACAACCATCGTTAATTTAACGATGTAATAAAAACCAAAAGCGCCTTTTATTCCAAAACTAAGGAATCTATGTATAAAATCCGAAATGACCTTGCAGTGACATCTGTATGCCAGTGGCAGAATCACGGCATTTGACTACTAAGTAAGTAATTCTTGCCGGCTTATCCACCAGGATTGGAAGAGGCAGCTAAGGGTACGAATCGGCGGAATAATTTAGAGCTATCCGATTGGACTGGGAGAATTCGAATTCCACCCTCCTTAAGAGAATTTACTAGGAAGAAAAAAATCAGTGTTGCGCGAATCTAGGGGTGGTTAGGTCTTTTGACCCAGGGGAAACGAGTTCCCTTTTTCATCATTGAGATTATGAATAGGATTATCGTTGTCTCATGCACGTTATACAGGGAGGAGCGATTAAGTGGGTCTCTAAATAGTTTCTCATAATTGTGGTTTATTTTGTTTTTAGTTTGTTTGTTTACATATTTCTTTGTCAATTAAATTGCCCACATTTAAATAAAGTTCGTTGAAACAGATTCAAACTTCTATGTTAATTTTGTTAATACGTAGTTTATCGATTGTTAATCCGATTGTTCCACCTACTTTATTTGTCAATAAAGTTGATTTGTAGAAACTCTTCCAATATTATTTCATTTCCCTCAAATCCATAAAAAAAACCATGCATTTGTGAAGCCGCGGTGAAACGCGGCCTCTACGAACAAAACTGGTGACAAAACTGAGCCGTCCCGTTCGGAAGATGATATAAAGGTGGGTGTTTCGTCTGTTGACCAAAACATATTATTCTCGATCCATGTGATCAGAAGGGATTTCAAATTTTCTGATCTGGTGGCAGCAAATTACGTGCTAATAAATTTAAATAAAAAAATAAATCCCTTCGGCTTAACGATCCCCTATACAGAGACGCGTATTTTTAGGTGCGAAAATAATTAATCTATCTGGCAAGTCATTTATGCATAGCAAAAATAGTAATGGTCCCAGGACTGAACCTTTTGGAACTCCAACTTCCAAATCGTAGGTATTCTAGATCACATCATCCCGTTTCACATATATCTTCCGAAATTTCATGTAAGACATAATCCAAGAAAGAAATTTACCTCGAATTCCAATTGCACTTAGTTTATTAGCCAGTATATTGAAGTTTATAGAATCGAAAGCCTTTGATAAATCGAAGAAGAGTCCGGCCACAAACTTTCCCTTGTCAATACCTTTATAAATATTTTTCAAGAAACTTGTACTCTCACTTCTCGTCGATCAAGCGGGACAAAATCCCTTTTGACATTTGCATTATGTTTCGTTAAGAAAGGAAGTAGTTGTTTATGGGGAATGGTTATTGGCCGGTAGTTGTTAATCAACGTTGGATAATTTTTTTTTCCAAAGAGGTACTTACAATTCTTCCTATTTTCAATATATCTGGGAAAATTCCATCTTCCACAGATTTGTTGACGATATATGCAAGTGGTTCACATATATACTAGAAATGGCTTGGATTATTTTTTTTCGAGAGACAGTCCATGCCTGTGGAATTTTTTTTCTCGAGTCAAAGAATGATATTGTGAACTTCCGAAGGAATAACAGGGTTAAAATAAAATTTGTTCAAATTACCGACAGGATCAATAGTCCCCAGAAGGTTTACATCCTTAAAACATTGTCTCAAACTATTTGGCACTTCAGTGGAATAATGTTTGCGAATTCGTTAGCAATAATGGATTCATCCCCTATCAATTTATGTCCAATGTACATTTGTTGAGAGGATTGTTCATTTCTTTTTCCAGTTAGTCAACTCGCAGTTTTCCATATGTGTTTTTTTCGAACTTGTATACTCTCCGACCTAAAAGGTTGGTCTGATGATATTTCCTCTTGCACATGAGGATGTTTCTTTCATGCTCCTTTTTTTACCTCGGTAAAAATGTGTCATGTCATTATCAGCATTTTTTGTTAATCGATAAAGTTCTCTCGATTGTCTATTACAGTTTGAAGCAGACTTATAAAAACGGACAAAACCTTTGTAACAACCTATTACAAATCACAGGGTAATCTGTAATTTGAATTGCATAAAACCTAGCGCAGTTTGTTCAACTCTTTTATTGAGTTGTTCGTTGTTAATAAGCTGCGCTTGCTGTTTCATCTTTTTTAATGTTTTTAGCCAGGGCGTTGCTTCCTAGCCAAATTCTGGATGATAAACTGGATGTGTCATGACAATGTCACAAATTTTTCAGACAGATAATTACCTTCCGGAACAAAACAAAAATATTAGTTACCACATATCGAAATTCAAAAAATTAACAACCCCTCCACCCCTACCACACTCACCATGTGACACACTAGGAACATGCGGTTTGATATCGGCAGGCTTCAACCCCGTCGCCAGTGGGGTTTGCGCCCCATTGACCAGCACTTCCCCCAAGTAGTTCAACAGTTTCTGAGCCCTATTCCTGGTGGGGGCGAATTTGAACAACTGCGGATTCTCATCGATGAAGTAAGTGTCCACGGAACCGTTCAGAAACTTCTGGTTTTCCAGCACGTTCAGTAAAAATGGAATGTTGGTTTTGACACCTCTCACTCGGAACTCTCTGAGTGCTCGGTTCATCTTGGCAGAGGATGACTGTAGGTCTTTCGAATGGGCTATCACTTTGACGAGCAGCGAATCGTAGTAGGGGGAAATGATGGCTCCTGCGAAAGCAGATGCGCCGTCCAAGCGGATTCCCATCCCTTCTCCAGAACGGAAGACCTCGATCCTCCCGGTGTCCGGCTGGAAATTCTTCGCGGGATCTTCCGTGGTTACTCGACATTGGATCGCGAAGCCCTGATCAAAAATGTATGGTCATAAGCAGGGTGAACTTTTTACTGGAGCTCAATCTTTTACTAATTATAACGATTGCTTTTGTAGAAAGTCAATCGAACTATAAATGTCATGTGGTAACATTGCTATATTCTAAACCGTGACAGATAAGAAGACGATTAAATGGGAAAAGGGTAACTTACTCAAAACGACCTATAAATAAAGAGATCGTTTTTTAAGGGAAATTGGCTGTTATTATCATTTTGTTAATAGGTACTCACATCATGTTTAATCGTATCTTGATGAATTCCCAGTTCGGGGAGAGTCATGCCTTCCGCAATTCTAATCTGCGACTGTACCATGTCTATGCCTGTGATTTCTTCGGTGACTGTATGCTCCACCTGCAATCTAGCATTCACTTCGATAAAGTAAAAATTTCCGTTTTCGTCGCACAAAAACTCAACGGTACCGGCATTTTCGTATCCCACGTGCTTCGCAAGCTTCACAGCCAAATCGGTCATTTGATTCCTGATTTTGGGGTCCAAATGGGGGGCTGGTGCTATCTCGACCACTTTCTGGTGCCTCCTCTGCACTGAGCAGTCGCGTTCGTAGAGATGTACGACATTCCCGGCCTTGTCACCTAAATAAATGGTACACAATGTTAAGATCAATCGTATTTTCATATTCCTTCATGCATGCCAATCACCAAAAGTGTGTTTTAATATGAGGAAAATAACTATGAATTAATTTTTTGAATAATTTTCAACATTCATTTCCATCGTAAGGTAATGAACGTTTTTTATACTTATACAATGTCTTGGGCAGATGGAGCGATGACAAACATATTGTTGGACGTTCGCTTCTGCCTAGTTCGAGGAATGGTACTCTGAAAGGAATTCGATTTTTAATTATCGGATGTCATCGACTTTAGGTTGATGATAGACATTACTTTGCACTGACGAGTGGCCAAACAACCCAAAACCGGTCTGCAAGTGTGCCCGTTCAATAATTGAAAATCGATTCCGGCAGTTGTATCGCCAACAGCATATACAGGACATCTGTCGGATATATTCCAACGCCCTGCGTGGTAATAGTCGGGAAAATAAGTGTTTTCTGATAGGTATCAATCAGTCCATTAATCGAATTGTTCATTAAGATAATTTAATGTACCCCACAAAAGTATCTAGCACCTGGAGCCAAAATTCAGAATTTATTTCAATTAACTAAATTACTAATTGATTCACGAACAACCTCATCATAACATTTTCAGATAGTGATTCTTCAAAATCGACCATAATATGGTAAAATATGAGAGACACAATTTACTATTCACAAGATAGCTAAGAAAAAGATACCGAAGAAGTATTCAGCTGGATAGTATTACTAAAGTTCTAAAGAAATCCCATAGAGTTTATCGGAAAAATAGTCTTCAAAACTCAATCTTTTGTATCATTCGTTGATGAGGCTACAAAAGTCCAGATAGTTCCATCATCATTAACATCAAGGAAACCTATACTCTGTTCCCCAATAGTAAAGAGTAGGTAATAAATTTGCCACAGTTGGTATCAGCCTGTTTGTAACACACACATCCGCCCTATTTTTGTATCGCAGATTTTATGAGCTTTCCGGTCGTTTTCTACCTGCAGTGGCGTGCTTTTGGCTTTTTAATCAAAAATACTCGTTTACACTAATAACGGTGTTTATTTATTTATATAGAATTAATACTGTTACATCATTTCAATTTGAAATACTCGCAATAATGGGTATGGCCATTTAAGAAGATATTAGGTATAAACAAAAATTATGGTGTCCTATCATCAGATAAATCCCATGAATCTTCATCGAATGTTTTAATTGAAGGTTTTACAATTTCCTCAATTAAATTGACCACATATTGTCCTCAAGTATATAAACGTTTCACAATAATCAATCCTTTGCAATGTCACGATAAAGTAGGCTTCACTGATACAGATGATTTGAAAACTATTTGATATCTCTGGCTTGTCTACAAGGTAATACAAAAAAACTGCACTAGTGTGGCTTTATTATTTAAGGTAAAAGTGTTGGGATAAGCATGCACTCATGCAGAAAGCCTGAAAAGTAATTTAAAAGTGAACTCAATGCCACTTCAATTTGGTAAAACATTCGTGTGTGTATCTAATTTGTCATAGTTCAAGAATACGAGTATAAACAGACTGAGATCGATGTCAAACGAATAATCTCCTAGCATTTCGTTATTGAATAATCCATCATTTGCGATAAGTACAATATCATTCGAGATTGTTTATCGGATTCACGAAGTAATTAAAATTTCCAAATATTCTCTTTCTATTGTTAATGGCTGCTGCTTCCCACTCGGGCGCATTTGGCCAGGCTCCTCATATTAGTAATTAACAGGAGCTTCGATGGGGGCGCAGCGATCTTGCTGTAAGCAATGATGCCACCCTTTTTTTCTTTTCATATATTTTTTCAATATGAAAAACTCACATTTGTATAGAGTCCTGCACACTCTCGCAGACAGTATTCACTGAGATATCACAGTTTGAAGTAGACTAATAAAAACGGACAAAATTTCTGGAACAATCTGATGATGATGAGTTTTTGGATTGGGATTAACTTCAATCCAGTACAGAAATTACTATGATAGGTCAAGGCAACCAAACATAAATTTTGAAAGATGCAATATTAAAAACTATTGAAACAGTAACATAAATAGGACTAATCTTTCGAAAAAGAAGAAAAACCGACTAAAATTCACAAAGCCTATTGTTTTCAACAACAAACGGACGTTTTTATAAGTGACTCTGGATGACCTTAACAAATTTGTATGAGTTCTCATGAAGCTCATGACTGTGCATTGAATGAAAAGTACGAAAACGTGCACGAATGTTTGTTAATTCATAAAATTGCACCATAAATCTTATCAAGTTGTTCGAAAACAAAGTCTATATGCAACCAGGATCAAGTCATGAATTCAAAAAATCAACACTCCATTTATGTGCTTTGAATAACAAAGTTATTGCCAAAATTCAGATAAACAAGAACAATAATGATTAGCATATTGAACGCTTGACAATGCCGAGCTATTAAAAATTGTTTGAAATTGTAATAAGTGATCGTTTAATGAATATCCTGATCGTGAATTTATTATTGACATAGGTATATTAAAAGTACCTAAATCAGCAGAGACCGATATTATGCAGTTTGTGGAATTGCATCAAGTTAGTTCACATAATACCTAACACACTAGCAACAAAAAGTAACTATTACCCTGGATAAAAAACAGTTAATACTGAAACAGTGAAATCTGATGAAAAAAAATTTAAAAATGGTGTTCCTCAAAGCAGTACTACAGCCTAATTTTATCTATGTTCTTCATGAATGATATCTTAGAAATATTGCACGATCCTGTCGATATATCCTGCATCATTATTAAATATGCAGATGACACAAACTTGTTAGATACTAGTTCATTTATCAGATTTAACTCAAAAAGCAAGTTACTTCTTAAGTGAAAAAAAATCTGAAATTGAATGTCAAGAATACTAATTTATATTTTGTTTTCGACTCAACAAATGAGATACACCAAGTTGAACAGTTATTCAACAGCGAGACGAAAAAAGAGAAAACAAAGAAATCTGGGAGGATTAATTGATGAACTTTGGAGCTATTTTTAAAAACTGAAAACTATGGCTACACTTAGATTTCAATCTGCCTACTCGTCAGGTCGCATCACTGCTCTTAGCATGGGTCTCAAAATATTTATTTACAACGTTTCTTTTTACCGCATTTCATCTTAAGGCACTCCAAGGGAGTGGAGAGGAGTGAAAAAGGGAAACCCTAAACAAGACGCCCCCTCACGACCCCTCCGAGAAGGAGTTAGGTTAGGTTAGGTCAAAAATAAGTGGGTCTATTCGACCCTCCACCGCAACGGTTTATTGTGGCTCACACCTATTCACACGCGACCAAATAAACCCAGCTTTTTAACGAAGCCTTTTAATTTATATGGTGAGTTATCTTTCAGGTCAGATGGTAAGAGTAAGGCTCTCCCAAACTCTGAAAATCTGATTCGGTCCTTAGCGGGCCAGGGGAGACAGTGGAGAGTGTCTCTCACGATTTTAGTGACTTCTCGACGGTTGAGATACAGACTTTCAGTCAACTATAATTCTTCTGGCGCCTCCTGCCTCAGCTCATGCGCCACCGTGTTAGAACATTCGGTGTTAAGTTATGTATATCGAATTTAGCAGGTGCTTCTCCAAAACAGAACTCCACAAAAGCTCTCCATTTTTCCAGGAGTCCAGCCGCATGGGTCTTAATCTGTTCACTCCCAAGCAAGTACTGAGGGTCTTCTGGCTCTGGTCTCGTATTTTATACTCTGAATAGGTAGAGGAGCGGACCGGTAGTGGGGCAAGGGTGGGGGTGATCAGTAATGATCTCTATGAATTCGGAAATCTTTGTGAACCATCTTGTTCATTGAGGCAGTGGGGACGCTTTCCAATCCCAACAGTTTCGCGGATCTGGTCTGGAAAGTGTTTTTCGGTGGCAATGGCTTCAATGTTTTTGAAGCTTGTTGTGTAGATTGTTTCAAGATGGTGTTTGAAGAGGAATGAGGCCAGCTCTGATTTACGAACAGTTAGTTCATGTTCATAGACTCTTTTGGGATTCTTCTTATGGCCTATATGAGTTCTGTAGCAGATGGAAAATGGTACTTCGTATATGCCCCGTGCCTCATTAGGTTCCGTGTCTTTAGGTGTTCGTGAAAAAGTTGAAATTTGATTGTTGGTTGTGAATACTGTTCTTATGTCGTGCCTCTTCAGAATTCGGCTTATTTCGTCGTTAACTCCATGAATATAAGGGTGGTGAGTATGCTCATCGTGAAATTTGGGATGTGGGGTACGGGTTTGGTGACGCTGGATGGATCTTTGGATTTGGGTGTCGGAATAGTCATTTTGGCGAAGGGCGGATTTGAGTTTGTCTAGTTCTTTGGATCTATTGTGGTTATAAGGGAGTCTAATAGATCTGTGTATGAAAGAATTCAAAACGAAATTCAACTGAGCAGGATGATTGGAGTTAGCACTGATATAAGCGGTTGGTATGGAAAAGTCATTAAAGCCATCGGAAAACATCCGTCTATGTAAGGCTTTTCATTGAACTAACTGATTAAATTCAAAACTTGCACAATATCAACTAAATTAAAACCAATGTAAAGTTTCTCCTCATTAAAGTAGAACCTGCAGTAGAAGAATTTTCAAACTAACCTTATCAGATATAGAGAAACCTAAAAGTGGCACTGTTTTCCATAAATATTTTTCGTGCGAAACACTCTCTGAAATGAAGATTATTTTCATTATTATGACTTACCCAATAACTGAACCTCAATGTGTCGGGGTCTCTCGATGAACTTCTCGATAAACATATCTCCATTTCCGAAAGCACTCAACGCCTCAGAAGAGGCTCTTTGGAAATTTTCTTCAACCTCGTTCATATTTCTGACGACCCTCATTCCCCTCCCTCCACCACCGTACGCGGCTTTGAATATAACGGGCAGGCCATGTTTCACGCAAAACTCCTTTGCTTCTTCTTTAGTTGTGATAGGACCATCGGTTCCAGGAACTATAGGTACTCCTGCAAGAAATAATACAACCATAAACTTGAGTGTTTTGGTAATACACTGTGGGCAAAAAACTGTCCTGACCAAAATCGTGCCTCTCTTTAAAACTTCATAACGTCAAACGTGGGAGTCCAACTACGATGATTTTTTCATTTTTCAGAATGATTCATCACGACAAAACTTGGAATGTCACATTATGTCAGTAGTCTTTTTTAAATTACATGAAGTATCGGTTTTAATTGTATGTGTAACAACTGTAATTCAAGTTATCAACTATTCTCATTCCCAATAATTGTATCAGTTTGTACTGAACAACTTAGACATTCGAACACGGGGCGCTACAACAACTTGCAACAACAGAAATTGGACAATTTTCAAATCGAAAATTGATACGTGACTAGACCGAAGAAAGGGAAATTTCAACATCTTTGATGTTGCAATATTTCAACACGTGAGAGGCCATTTAAACTAGGTCACACAAGTGGCTCACTTGTTCCAGAAACAACACGTGTAACTCGTAAAATTTAATGACTATTGCTTAAGGAACAGATGGTCGCTTAGCGGTCTCTTTGTGTGTCATGGAGTTGCGAAATATCCCTAACATTTAGATGTCGTAAGCCAGTGAATTTCTCACGTACACCAAAACAAGAGTGGGGATAATTAGGTCATCTTTGATGGCAGGGAGAGATCATATAAATATGCCAATACCGTTCAATAAAAACATTCAAGTTGATATTAGATTCGATTCAACAATGCAGATTCGATTCAATCAATAAGATTGGGTGTTAAGATTCTGATCATAATTAGAGGTAAATAGAGAAAGGGTAGATTGGAGACTAAAGATGAACCAATTGAATGGAGATTCACTTGGGAATTCCTGAAAAGTGCGGGAAGTAAAAAGTTATTGTTGTCCGAAAGTGCTCGTTTGTCTCGGTGAAATGTGTAAGTTTTTAAAAATATGATTTTTAGAAAGCTGATATATTTTCGATAGCTGATACTCATGTGAATTGTCTCATGCCTCTTGTAACTGAAAGAATTTGTGTCCTCTTCGATTGTGCAACAATGTAAACATATAATATAACCATTAAACAAAATAAAATAATAAAAATGTTTGCTATTCCTAACCAAGAGACACGTCCCACCATATTTAGGATCTGTGCGAACTGCTGCATAAAGACTAACCTAGGTTAAGCTTATAAAATGACTACATCAAATAACATCTATCCAACCATATATAGCAGGATCGTCATAATAGAAGCAGTATTCAACGTATTCAACGAGTCACATCCAAGTTGACAGTGAACTGCCAACAGGAAGACTTAACAAACTGGCTCTTGTCTAGGTTTCTGGTCACACTGTCCTGGAAGATAATAGAGCTGCTAATTTCCTTGTAAGGAAGGAAGGACGCTGCAAGCGATTTCATCGGACAACAACCTGACACTGATATCGCTTTAGGCTTTAAAACATTGAATATCTGGACTACAAGAAGAGTTTTAGACTTCTTACAAAATCTATCAAGAATGATCTACGGCACAATCTACCGTGTTTAGCCTTTGAGGGTTCTAGTATATTGTCGAATAAACCTGCTTACGTTGAATCTAACCTAAACCTATACTATGGCACACCATTTTTGATACTTCTGAAACTGGATTTTTCAGTGTCATTATTTTATGGGTTTGAAGGCTGTCGAATTTCAGGATTTCCCCCTGACATTTCGCTGGCGCGAGTGGCTAGCTCTTTCAGAGGTTTATACATCCTGAGTTTATCTCCAATAACTGGATATTACGACTGCGTAAAGTGTGGTGTGCTAATACCTGTACTTGGATTAGGTGAATTGCGTACAGCATGTTTATGTTGACTCAGGAAGCTTGGTGTGCTAATACCTGCACCTGGATTAGGATTCGTCGACCCTGCCGTTATGCTGTTTGCTATTCCTGAACTTCTTAGAAGGGGATTCCATATTCGGTTGAGGTTCACAGATTCTTTTTTTCTATTGAAATTATCCGTGTGTTTGTAGATCTCTATTGCCTCCCATACCAGTCGGAAATGGTATCCCTGGTTGTGGGCAGTGAGTTCCGAATTTTTAAACAGAATCATGTGGTTTCCTTCACAGTACCTATGAGCTCCGCCACAGCCGTTTGGGCTAGTACGCAGTTTCTTCCGTACTCCTTCGGCCTTGTTCCCATGGAGCTTTTGGTAGTTCCGATGTATACCTTCTCACAAGTGCACGGTATGCGATATACACCTACTGCTGATAGTGGGTCTCTTTTGTCTCTACCCGACCAGAGACTTTGTTGTATCTTCTTGGTGGGTTTGACAACCGTTCTAATGTTGTGTTTTCTCAAGAGTTTTCCAATTCTGTCTGCGACCCTAGGAATATATGGTGCAACCATCTGAGCCTCCCCCCCGTTTTCAACCGAGGAACTCTTCAGTTCCATGCCCTTGTTAATCTTGGGTACACTGTATCTATTCGATACAGTTCACCTGATTCTATCCTACAAACCACTCACAGGTGAGATGTCTTATAATAAGGTAAAAATCATCGGAATCGTACTCACCGGCAGCAATAGCAGCCTCTCTCGCCGCAACTTTGTCTCCCATCTGGTACACTACCTTTGGCGAAGGCCCGATGAATCTGATTCCTTCATCGATAACTGCTTGAGCAAAATCTGACCTCTCGGACAGGAACCCATATCCAGGATGCACGGCGTCTATACCATTATCCTTACAAATCCTAATTATCTCGGGTATGTTGAGGTATGCCTGTACAGGGGGCAATCCCTCTCCTACCAAGTAGCTCTCGTCAGCCTTCAGCCTGTGGATGTGTGCTCTGTCTTCTTTGGAATAGATCGCTACAGATTTTATTCCCAGTTCGTTGCAAGCTCTAAATACTCTGACGGCTATTTCTCCTCTGTTCGCCACCAGGACGCTCCTGATCGGCTTGTATTCTACTTTGGTGGAGTAGTTCCATTTAGGATGGTGCTTTAGGGTTCTGATGGAGCGCAGCAGTGACTTTTGTTGAAGCCGTATCAGCATGGTGGGTCAGATTTCTTTTCCAGTTGTACGAAAGTTCTGGAACAATAGAATACCAATACAACTATGGACATTATAAAAGTTAGGTAGTTCGTAAGCTAACATAGAAAAAAATGGTTTTTTTGCTAACACAGTAGCTTCCTCGGTAGAAAAATACATCACAAATTGCTTCCCTTATTTAATGATCTCTCTGAAATAATCCTCTATAGAGATTTGTATCACTCACGTTTCAAAATTTCATTTGTTTCGCAATACTTCTGATTATTTGGTAATATGAAAAAGATAAGATCAAGCATTCCCAATCTCCAGACGTTAATATTGATGATAACAAAAAATACGCTCTCAGGAATGCATCTTGATGAGTAATATTTGCTGATATGAAATAGGTACCCGATGGTTTTATTCTTTATTTTTCTACTTTCTATTAATTTTCAAACGTTATTTGTGATAATCATAAAACATCGATGAATGTCATAGTTACATTTTATTTATTACTTTAATTACGTATCCACTCAAGTGTGATAGAGAACAAACTGGAAAAGTTACAACGCAATATAAAACTTATATAAAACTTGAAAGAGTCCGATAAGTGAGTAATTTGTGTCATTTTTAAATTATGTTTATCAAATAACATGAATTCGGGGAACAGAATAATTTACACATCTATTCTTTCCTCTGTAAAAATAGACGAAAGGAATTAATGTTCTCGTTAGACAGTTTTGTTCTCTCCGATCCAAACTTACAGTGTGTAAAAGCTAAATGGAATAAATTCATCATTTCGGTTACTGTACATATTTTGAAAAAATCCCGAAACACGTCAAATGTAAATTATAATTTGACATTCTTCGAAGTAAAAATGCCACCCCTATCTTCAACCCCTTTCGAATGACAGGTACAACTCCCACTTTTTTAAATAGGAAATATAGGTTTGTGATATATCGTTTAAAAGGTCTCTTCATTCATTATTCAAAAATATTATCGCTTTCACGTTTATTGCGACAATTAAGATAAAATAAATTAAAATCATGTGGTTACCGAAATTTGATAAAATACACTCCAAAAACTTAAATTTAATGTAAAACGTATTGAAATGTAGAACACGGAAAAGAACTGTGGATGTTAACGAAGTAGATGTTCAAAATGTTCACCGCGAACGTCCTGGCATTATCCAAATCTCAAATAAAACTGTCTTCTAATATTATTTAACATATCAGGCGTGACCGACCATAAAAATGAATCTAATGATGAAAGATCAGGTGATCGTGCTGGCCATTCAATCGATCCTTGCCTCCCTATCTACCGATTGCGAAATATATCGAGGTATTGCTGGACATTAACTTGGTTATGTGGTGGTGCTCCATCCTGCTGAAACCATATCGTATTCACTGGAACTTGAGGGTTTTCTGGATCAGGATATAAATTTGTTGAACTTGGAATGACATCATTTTGAAGTAGTGCCAAATAATTATCGCCATTCAAGTTGCTCTCAATGGAAAAGAGACCAGCGATATGGTTTCCTACAATTCCTGCCCAAACATTAACCTTTTGACGGGTTTTTTTTCAAAATATGT
>WOGR01000238.1:0-29112 GCA_015342045.1 Leptinotarsa lineolata | reverse complement strand
CACGTTTTTCCATGATTGAGTGATGCAAAACTCAAGGAAGGTATTTTTTATGGCCAACAAATTAGAAAAATACTAAGTGATCAACAGTTTGATCAAAAATTGAGTAATATTGAATTAGCTGCGTGGAGTTTTTTTGAAAGAATTGTTTCGGAGATTTTAGGCAAAAAGAAAATAGAAAACTACGAAAAACTTGTAGGAGAACTACTTGAAAACTACTGGATAATGGGATGTCGCATAACCATATAAAGAGATGTTCTCATTTTTATTCAACCAATGCTTAGTGATCATTACAATGTCAGGATATTTATTATTTGCGCATAGAATATGCGACTCTTCAATTATATTTCTAACACTCTAAATATTCAATAGCAATTAAGTTATGTTCTTACTGTGTGTTTCATTTTTTCTTGAAAGAGTTGGACCAATATTATGGAGGATTTTTTTTCTAGTGGGTGTGGCTTGGTTTCTCTCAATTGGGTTACCTGACCTTGTTTGTGTACCCTGTGTTTTTGAATTTCAAGTGCCTCTCTATATACTTTTGCATGGTAAATTTGAGTATTACTGTATCTTCGGATGAGATAATGTGAGTGTTGTTGGAAGTGTTTACCATAGCCACAGTATCTATGTTGAATTTCGTGCAAATTCCATCAATCAATAACTGAGAATGAATAATTTTATTTATTTCAGACTTATCAACACTACCTATTATTTACAAATGGGTTTACGGTTCACATTATCATTTGCCCCATCTACTCCATTATTTTATAATTTTTTTGAAATGAACATTCACGAAGTGGATCAAATTCCGGATATTCATCAACATAGTATAGTTTTGAAGAAAAGGTGTAGAGTTGTAAGTGCATCGTTTCTTCGAAACTTCCATAAGGGTTACTTTTCAATGCTATCATGAAATTTTCTCCATATAGAAGCACCATATAGAAGCACCATAAAACCAACTCAATCGACTATTCCAAAACCTATTGCTCCTAGAATATTCTAGAATTTCAAATAAAGAGGAAGTTTTGTAACTGTTTTCGTATTCGTGAACATATTCAGAGGAGATTCAGCTGTCTCATGACAAAACGAGTTTTATTGTAGCCCAATAATTAGTGATTATATGTCAGTGCAATAACTGAATATCCAGTAAGGTGAAGTATTGATGCAAAATCTCCGGGATCTCAAATTTTTTCTATAAAATGAGATGGGCTCAAAAATCCAGTCTTTTTTGGTCTCAATTTTTCCGTTTCATTATTCAAAAAGAAATTATATACCGCCAAAATGTTGAAATATGCATTTCATTTTCAAATTTGAAATGTATATACAATACTACATTTCGCGTTCTGATGGAATACAATTTGGCTACCTCATCGTTAAACACTACCACTGGCTATAATGCCGTGATGACACTTCTTACTTGAAAAGCTCATTTAGTAGTCAGCCAGAAGTCTTTGAGGACTTTGAACATTTTTTCAATTTTCAAAAAAAAGATAATAGGTAGTCAACTAGTCGACGCTACAGGTACCAGTTCTATATACCTTTCATGAAAATTGTTGATTGTTCAAACATTCACGAACATGTACAAAATGATGCATGTATCTGATCGGGCGGTCAATAGACCACTTCATTTTTTTTACAATGATCCAAAAAGTCATTTGAAAAAACTGATACTATCGACCCTGTTTTGTTGATTTTGATACTTTTGGTGTACGAGATGTTGAATTTTGGCAATTTTAAAGGTTTTTTTATATGCAGTTTTCGAACATTTCTTTTTTATACGATGTCTTTATATGTTTCAAACTAAAAAAAAATAATTCATCGAATCAGTATATTTGATAGTTTTCATTTCTGTAGAATAGCTACCACAAAAAACTTTCTGGAAAAAGTAGCAAACATAGATGACTGTCGGTGAAATTCCAACAATAAAAACTGTAAATTCATTACACAATATGGATAAACAATCCACTATCGAAATTTTACTATCAATTCACTCTTCGATGTAGATTTTTTGAAGTTATCCTGTTTGAAATGAAACTGAAATACTTTTCTCATTTTTCATATCATTTTTCAAAAAAAAGAGATTTATGATGGAAAGTGTCACATTCATTCTTCTGCATATCTACTGGACTATAGTAGGTTGATAGATCAAGTGATCTGATGAATCTGTTAAAAAAATTGTTCACATCTATTTTTCAATTGATCAGTTGTCGCCCCTTCAGTTGTCGGAAATCCTCAGAAGTCAGAACTTGTATGAGCTGAGAATTAACGAGGTTTTACTTTTCAACGAGTGATTCCCAGTACATTGAAATTATAATATATTCAGTTAATATCCAAATTTCTCAAAAAAACATTACATGTTTTTTGTTATACCATACGATATACGTTGTCATTGATTTTTCAAATTCACCTAAAAATAATGGAACACGAATGTTTATGGTAGTAACAGATGAGTCATAAAAAGTATTGCGAAGAGTTTCAATAGTTTCAAGAATTATTTTTTGAGAGACTTTTTACGTGGAATAGTAAATTTTTCTTGCTTTTGAGTACTCATTTGATCCTTTTCAATCTGAGAAATAAACAAAGCAAGACCATTCAATAATCTTACAGAGTCTGGACATTGAAGGGCCAACTGAAAAAAAAATCAACACAATTTGACTGAGCCACATAGCCTCTATCTCCAACTAGTATTTCGTTGGTCATTAGGCTGATTACCTTTTGTATGAATCAAATTTTATAAATGCACTATGTTTTGTCTTCTCGATACTTCCTGCTACCTGACAAGTGAGCACTGAAGATGACGAAAGTCGAAAGCGCTTTGCAATAAGAATTTCAATTATACACTTTTATACAAAAGTTATCTCCGATTCTTCTATATCATTTTGTCGACCCAAAGATGTGAATATAGAAGGCAAAATTTTTTGGCAATTTGACTGACCTCTATCAAAGAAAGTTCTTCGTTTTGATAAAGAGTGTCCTTTCCTATTGTCAGTATATACTGATTCACAGTATTATCAAATGTTCCATTCATTTCTTTACCTTCATATAAAAACCAAGCGGAATAATTGGAGATGATCCGAATGAAAATCAAAAAATAATTTATAAAAATACTATGTATTCATGAATACAACTATATACAAAAGTAAATGGCAGTTGATTATTGAGACATCGGATTTGTTCACCAACCCTTCGATAGTATAGGTCCATGTCCCGTTCCCAAACCATGTCCACCACTAATAACAGCTGCGCCCAATCCATATCCCAAAGAAGAACCTCTAATTCCTACACTACCACCATGTCCCAATCCACGTATTCCTCCAAATCCACCAACTCCTCCAAGTCCACCAAATCCTTCAATACCACCAACTCCTCCAAGTCCACCAAGTCCCTCAATTCCCACTGCAGATCCTACACCAATGGGAGCTGAAACAGTGACAGGGTAGGGTTGTGGCACAGGTACGGCTACAGGATGTGGTACAGAAACAGGTACTGGTCTTGGTACTGATACTGGAACAGGAACTGGGTGTGGTACTGGTACTGGACGTGGAACCTCAACAGGTACCGTTCGAGTAACAGTAACTGGATATGGTTGTGGCACTGCTACTGGATATGGACGAGGTACGTTCACTGGGTAAGGTTGAGGAACGGGAACTGGTACAGGACGATCAACTGGTACTCCTACCGGTTGTGGTACAGGTACGGGTACGGCACGATTTATGGTGGTGACGGTATGGGTGTTTCCTCCCACAGCGAATCCTGGACCTCCTAGGGCTATCCCTCCAAGGCCTGAGCCTGAAACTACTCCTCCAAGGCCTGAGCCTGAAAGGGCAAGGTTACCTCCAGCTGAGCCTAGACCACTGCTTAGTCCTAGAAAAGAAATAGAATTTCATCCAACTATTTTCCGCATTGAAGAGGAAATTCCAGATGGAGTTGAAATTCACTATTTTTTAATAGAATTCGACTTGAAATATAGTATACTTTTTTGGAGAGTCTTCAGTGTGAATCAATTTTTTCTTCTAAATCGCGCAATTCGATATCTGACCAAAAAGCAAGATAGGTTGATTCTTGTGATCTTTTATCCATAACTTACAAAATCATTATTTTTTTTTTGTTTTCATCATGAGAAAATATGTCATGTGGAAAATAACTTTGTTGAAATCAACACCGACACTCACCCACTCAAAATATTATTATTTGTCAGATTAATAATTTCGCAAAACTTGTATCCCCTTTACCGAATATATCAAGCATAAATTGATATTGAAATTGAATGAATTTGAAATTGAATCGAGGAAAAAATTAAAATGAAAACAGTTTATTTATGATATTCCATTTTGCTGGAAGTTATGTAAAACGACTAGCTCAAAAACATTTCATATACCTAATCCTCCTCCAATTCCATAACCTGATGAAAGAGCTAGGCTGCCTGATCCTACATGACCAACTCCGGAGCCATATCCATATCCCAAACCAAGGAGGCCTCTTTTTTCCTTCTTGACGTCACCGCAAGAGATGACGGCCACCAAGGAAAAAAGGATGCAAGCCTAGAATTGAATATATTATGAAACATCCATTCAACTTTCATCGATTATTTAGCGAATTAATATGTAGCACAAATTCGAATTTTCTTATGAAGAAACGAAAACATACTTGAAGAAAATTATAAGATTCGAATGAAATATGAAATACAGAATGGAGTTTTTCATTAACCATTTCAAAAAAGACTGAAATTGATATATTTCATGATTTGAAACTTTCAACAAAAAAAAAGATAATTTGCACTCATTGATTGAGGAAAACAATGTAATACACCATTCAGTTATTGAATGATACATAAATATACTTTGGAGAAATAATCTATTGGAAAATATCTATTGACCTTTGTATCATTATGACATTTCGACTATTTGAATAACATGAAATTTTGAAAGGTATACATTTTATAAAACTAAGTTCTATCCATAATTTTTTCGGATTCATTCATTTCGAATATAATGAAAATGTGGAATGAGGTGAGTTTTTGATATACGAAAATTTATGTTGTGAAAACTGAAATTCTAATTGTTGTCATGAATCCAACAATAACTCTTTTCTGGTAGACTCAATTGCAACACTATCCCCAAATTGCATTTCAACAATCACATTGTCTCCAGGGTGATCCTGAAGGCGATGATAATTGATATTTCACAAACAGAAACAGATTATTGATGTATGACTCAATTCTTTTATGTCGGAAGGTTGAAGGTTAATTTATTCATGGAGTATATTCCAACACAAATATTTTTTTTCCATATGAATATAAAAAAATAAAATAATTCACTTATTGGTGTTTCAGAAAAATTTATATCCTTAGTTTTTCCTAAAATATCATTTCCATTGCGGTGAATGAAAGTGATTATTTCCCTTGATGCGTAAAAACTATAAAACAGGCTAGGGAGTGATTATTGAATTTTACGGAGATTGAATGCACAATTTATTTTAACTAATTGATACTAAATTGGTGCTTATATTCCACATAAATTTTCAAATTTGGTTTTTGAGAGAAGGTTTTTCGAATGTATATTATGGTTTTATTTTTCTGGGAATAATATTAATATATGCTTATGCTTAGGTGTTATCTCATAATTTTAGAGTTTCACTTTTCAACAAATGCCTTTGCGTATGTGTTATTCCATAATTCCAGAATTAAACTTTGCAGCAAATGCTTTCGTGTATAATAATTGAAGAAAAAATCTCTCGACTCACTATCTTGTAATTTAATTGAGTTTTCATTCACTCAGCTTATTTTCTTCAAAATGTCAAATATCATGGTTTCGTACACATTTTATCTCATTAAACTTGGAATGATCGGAATATAGGCATAGAATAATTTCTTTTGAGCAATGGTACCTTTATTCCTGAATATAATTTCGAAAAAACTCTAACCACTCAATACTATGGTGAGGAAATGAAACTAGCAATACACCTGACTGATTTGTAACCAGTATTTTGAGGAAGCAAAATATTGAATATTTTGCTGCTTTTATGCATGTGAGACGACAGTTCAATTCCTTCAAACCCATTCTATGGGATGACCAGGATAACGACATCAACATAAAATAGATTTTTTCTACTGAAAATATTATTTAAATGAATTTATAGATAGGATGAGTGATGTCAGATATACAAAATCTCAATCACAACATATGATAAATAACATTAATTTGGGAGTCAATGAACTCAGTATTTCATTTTGTTATTTTCATTTACCAATACTCAACTCTTCTCTGAGTGAAAATCATCAAGAAATCTGGTAAAATTGTGATAGTTTTGGTTCCATAACATCAGCAAATATTGAAGATTATCCATTGGCCAACGATCAAATAAAAACTCAAATAAAACCGAAATATTTCAAATAAAACCGAATTCATATAAAAACGCATTTTCCAATCAACTCTATAGAGAATACTGAAAACCAAGAAATCGTTCCAGAAAAAATATGTGAAGTTGAAAATCGAAAGAAGAATACTTCATTATTCTTCCGATTTGCAACTCCACAAATAACTCAGTGATTTTTTGCTCATATTTCAGACGAATATAAGTCACTTCAAAAACTCTTATATTATTCTTTCTTTGGAGATATCGTCTGAATATCAGTTTAAAATAATTTTCAATTTCAAATTGAAATCGTGGCAAAAACTTTCTTGTTCTGGTGACGAAAATCAAATTTTCAAAAGGAAAAGAACCATGCTATTATATGAAAATATGAAAACCTTCGCGAAAAAAACATTTTCAAATTATCACTTCACTTTTCTCACTGTTTACTAGAACTCGCGATATTATGTGACTATATTTTTTATTTCTAGGATTATATGCTTACTTTGAATGCCCTCATCGTGTTCTTAGGATATCGGTTGAATGCATTTGTCGAATCCAGATCTAACATTTATATAAAACAAGGCGTTGCCCCTCTTTTTTAGGCTGGGAATCGAGCCATTTTGAAATATGAGATGAAACATGCATCAGAACTTTCACTGATAAGTCGAATCGGTGGTTACGCACGAATAATTAGTCGCAAAAAAGTGCATCGACGGGTGGGTTCGTGCTTGGTGTACCATTTAGGAAACAGGGAACAAGTTGAGTAATGAACTGTTAGAGAGTTAGAGAGAGTTCACTGGATTTATGTATCATTGTATTTTAAATGAGTTCACCACTATAGCATGAGATAGATTGAAAATGAATGGGTATTTTTGAGAAATACTGCTGCAAATGACATTTTTATAAATGTTCAGTGAATGCATTAAAGAATGCATGTAGATGTGAAGGGTCACAATCTAGTGGTACCACTGAATCATATATTATACGCAGTGAAGTTCTTCAGTTCTTCTTAGCTTGTTCTTCGCTTGATTTACATAAATGATTCACTAAATACAAATATTGATGGTAATCTTTATTCATATGCAGATGACACCGTGTATGTAGTGGATGTAGATAACTGGGATGAGAACATATCAAAGGCTGAAGTTATGACTTGCTCACACCCAATATAACGAAAACTGAATTCATGATATTTTCATGTAGTGGAAAATATCAGCCAAAATTTGATTAAATAGAAATTCATAGTTGGAAATGTTTACAGCAACATTTTCGGAAAAGCAATGGCACTCTCGAATTAAATAGAACCCCAGAAATGAAATATTCAGGAATTTATATAGATTGTTGTCTGAAGTAGAAAAAACATTCACTTAAATTAACAGAAACATTAAGAAAATGTCTTCATGAGTTCAGACTTCTGAGAAATATTTTCGAAGTGAAAACTTCATTATTGTTTTATCATGAATTATTTTCCAATATTATGAACTATGAAATCATAGTCTGGAGTGGTGTATATGAGAATTCATTAAAATATATCAAGTCGATTATGCATAATTATGCAATGAAAATAATTGTTGAAAAACTTTTCAGATTTTCGTAAAAAGTTTCAATCAGAAAATATTTCATTTCAACTCTCAGACAATCATTCTAATAAATTAGTATAATTTATATAAGAAAAAACAATTTAAAAGTATTGACATAATTGAACACTAGATCAAAGACCAATAAATGCTTTTAAATTACTACTACACTCCACATGTATTGATTGTGAAATTTATAATATAATACCACGAGAAATCAAAAAGTTGAGATTAACAGCATTTAAAAAAAATGTTATTGTTCTAAAACTGTTCGTTCCGTTAACCAGCTGACGAACGTCAATTCTCAGAAGTCGAAACTTGGGCAAGCAAAGGATTATCGAGGCCTTACTTTTTAACGTGCGATTACCCAGCACAGTGGCCCGGCGGGGAATCAAACCCCGGTCTTCTGCTTAAAAGGCGGATGTGTACAATTGGATGTTAGAAAATACTGAAAAAATTGGGAAATGTGCTCATATTGAAATAATTCAGTGCAATAGGAAATTTATTTCACCTCTATTCATTATAGAACAATATAGTCAAAACATTTTTCCATTTCCATTTATATTTTTATGAACAATGTCAGATAAAAGTTGACATAATCCTTATTTTTCAACTAAGCCAGTCAAACAAAGGTGGATACACTTAAGGGAGTGTGTTCAAATATTATGCACGAACTGATAATTTTTTGATATTCATAGACATTCATTTAATCTACTACATTTGTTAATGAATTTGAATTCGGACTAACTATTAAAAAAACAATTTGAATCAGTCGTTTGAGAAACCTCAGTTGTCTGCAAAGTAAAACTTGTGGAAAAACTAACATAACACTTCAAAACCTGTCATCATATTTTGACAACGAAAACATTCCATCATGTTTAAAACGTTATCTTGAGTCACAACAGGTCATTGAAGCTTGTATAACATCAGAAAAAATAAATGTGAATCAATTTTGATCAAGACGGGTTTCTCAAACGACTGAATGATTTTTCATTCGAAGTAAGTTTTTGGAAAAAGAGTTTTGGCTTTCTATTTCTTCACTTTCATATCGAAAATGTGGAACACTAAAAAAAAAATGAAATCCATAATGAACTCATAACACAGATCTGTAGATGATGCACAGAAGTTTCATTCAGATATGAACTGAAAGAGAATGTCCATTAAAAACAAGTACTTTGAAAAATATGAAAATTGAATGAAAAAACTTTTTTTCTACTCAGTTTTTACTTATTTACATTTATTATGAAAATGAAACCGATATTATTACTAGGAACTTTATACAACTAAGCTATACAACATAATATATAAAATATAAAAATTATCCTTCTTCAATTCGAACAAATAGTGAATGTTTCTACATACTGGCATTGTGATAGAAGCAATTCATCTCTTTCCATGACAAAAAGTTGTAATCTCGTGCAATTTTCGTGTAATTTTCGTTTTCGAAAGTTCGAAGAGGTGGTGATCAAAAAACGGCCTGGTAACAGGCCGCATTGACCTGTTACCAGAAAAAGAAATGAATATACCTCCAGAAATTCGTCTTTGTTGTTGCAATGTTCATCTAGTTTTTTCATTCCATTGTTGAACTGATTCGGGTTTTCAATGTATGAACGTCAATATGTCAGTAACCGATTAAACGCATTTCTCTTTGTTCTTGTTACACTTTTTTAGCAGATTTGTATCCCATTAGCTGCAGATGACTTAGACACATCCAACAGTGTGACTGTTAGATGTATTAATTGAGCAATTATAACGCTTCTTGAGTTAATTTCGTCAATCTCATATTCTTTGTTTACACCAGTAAATGTGTAAATAATATCTAACCGAAATAACTATAACCAAATTCACAACAAAACATCATAACGTTCATTGATTTATTTCAAAAATTTTTCAAAAACTCGAAGTCACCATTCATCATGCCGTTCTTTGGGTTCTGTATGAATTATAGTCCTTTCATTTACAGACTTTGTAGCATTTATTATAAATAGGGATTTTATATTTGCACAACACTCCCGAATGGTAGACAGATTATCCAAAACTACAGAAAACTGATTCATAATGAAATTCCTGTACGTCTGCGTTCAATTTTTTTCTGAAAAAATATGGTCCAATTATTTGGTTATCTAATAACCCACACCACACATTTGTTTTGAATGATTGAATAGTGGTCACGGCTTACTTTTTCAAAATTATGAAATTTGTATCATGTTTCTTTCGAATCGATAGAGTGGGAGATTCGAAAAATTTTAAAAAATGGAGAAAAGTCATATTGACGGTGGAGAAACCAAATTTCGAGTGAGGGCATAAAATTGGAAACTGAGCAACTATTCTTTTTGACATTTTTCGAAATTTCCAAAAAAAACTTATTTTTAGAGAATACCAAAAGGAAAGGGTTTGTTTTTCACTCATTCGTCAAGCACAAACTTTATGCGCAGTCTAATTTTCATTATATCTATTGATAAAATAACTTCTATATGTGCGAACTTTATATATGATACTGTATATATAGCATTTCTGTAAATGATATCGGTTTCAATCATTGATAAATACAAAATCATCCAGGAAAAGAATGAAGATAGTCAGATTTTGAATACACTGATTCGTCATTTGATGGAAATTGATAAAATCAGTAATAATAATTGATTATTTTTCACAGAATGAACACACTGTGTTTTATATCTTCGAGAGATTCCAACAAACTTCAGTATTTTTCAACATTCAGGTGGCATGATCAAAAATCGAACTGGAGTTAGGTCTGTAAATCGGGCAGGTCATTTTATGAAACCGTATCTTCCTATCCACTTTCCTGAAAATCTTCAACTGGGTCTTCAACTTGTTGAAAGCTTTCCAAACGGTTTTTATGATGCTTAAGGATCTACCCAAAATCTGATTTTTCCGTATTTTTTCCGTTAACCTACTGTTGCCTCTGGCAAACAACAACCCTCAGAAGTTCGTCCGCTACAAGTTCGAGATAATTTTCACTGTTTAGTACATTACTGAAGAGGCTCATGATATTCCTGTGAAAGACAGAAATTGTTTACGGAAATGAATCGCGTTCAGAATAAAATTGAACCGTAGTATCTGTGAATAAAACATATTTCCATCTCTGATTCTTTATGAGATTATTTTGTGATCGAATACACAACGAGATACACCAGTAGCAGAGAGTATTTGATGTGTTAGCTTCAAAGGTGTCACTATTGACTCTGGTAATTCGCTTCAGTTCATTTGGTTCAAATTTCCAAAATCGGTTCGCGACAGATCTTTAGAGGCAAAATCAGAAGCAATTCTAATTTACACCAAAGCCGAATGGGTATTCAATACAAGATTACTTGATAATCCAATTTGCTGAAAATATCCCACGAAATTGATTGAAAAATCCAAAACTGAAAATGTAACTGGAGTCGGAGCTAGCTGAGCTGGAAAAATCTGTCTGGAACAAGAAACAGATAGAAATCGTTGCGTTCGTAGTAGAAACCTTCTGCAATTCAAAACAACAGTTGCTCGTGAGAATGGTGTTTCAACATCGCCAAGGAATAATGTTCACATCTATAACTGAAGATATTACATGAATCGGAAGAAGAATACATTTATTTGTGTTGATATCCGAACGTTTGATTGCAAATTGAAACTGCATTGTATTTGTTTCAGAGACCAACGCACTTTTTTCAAACGGAAGTGTCGACCGCCAAAATGTATTTTTCGAGAAACCCACACTAAAATGAGAACAGAAACGTCTGGGCATAAAAACTGGAAAATCATATTGTTGGTCCTGTACAGCAGGAAAATCTGACTGGTAATTTATTTTTGGCAAGTCTTCAAAAACTTCATTTCCTCACGGATTCAATTAATTGTGGCCAAATTTCAAAATCAATTAAAAAATCCAGTGGTTTTTCGGAGAAATGGTGTATACCTTCATTTTTCTAGGCCTATAACGGAATGATTGAATTAGACAAAATGTGATTTTTTAAGCGCGCTTCTTTGAAATGGCCTGCTCATTTACCGGATCCAACTCCCCTCGATTTTTTTTCAGAGCTTCATAATTTCAAAAGTTCACGTTAAGCAACCGGGGACGATATGATAACTAAGAGATAGAATTACCGAAACTTGTGCTAGTATTATTTCAGAAACATTCCTGAATGTTGCAAATGCGTTTTGAAACATTTGCTCAAATGATTTTCTATGTATACAATAAATTATAACGAGGTCGAAATGCCATCGTTTAATGCCCTTGAAAGTACCACTTATCCATTGCGCAATTCCTAGTCGCAAATTCAGAAACCAAAAACTTCGCCATCGGTTTTGAAAATTCAAACTATTGAATTTCATTAAAAAAGGGGGTTGACGCCCTCTTGGTGGCAAGTGATATCACACTATTAGTTAAATGTATTGAAAAGTACTGAAAATGATTCCTTCTTACAACAGCTTCGTGCGACACGGATATTTTGCGCCGTTCGAAAGTTAGGAGAAGGGGTTAAGAAGGGCGAAGTTGGGAGGGGGGTTTAAGAGGAAAAGTTAGTCACGCTCGCATTTTATTATTAGATTTCAAACTTTCCTATTACTTGAAAATCTCTGAAACATTTGAATTTCAGTTCATTGATGTCAACTAGATGTTTAGAGATACAAATACAGGTAGAGTTGAAAAACAGCCTTGGCTGATACTCTGTCTACTCACCTTTATACTGAAAGTTGTTTTCTTTCTCCTTTCATTGTCTGTTTTGAATGGATTATTATGGTGAATAAAGACGTATTGAAAATATTATCATTATATGAATACATATCATAAATTGAAGTTCTGTCGTTTCTTTTGTTTTTGTGTCTGAACGTGATGAACTCAGAAAATATCGAAGGAAAATTCATACGGTCTTCACCAATGAATAAAAGGTTTGTGTGTATAAGGGAAAAGTTTTTATGTATGAATGATTGATGAATGTTTTCTGTAAACTGGTTGAAATGTGAGAATATTATCCATTGGAAGTCGAGCGAAAACGCTACCTAATCCCTTTCGAATATCACAAAAAAATCACTATCATTTTCATTTTGTAGGTCTACAAAAATCTTCGCGATGGCATATGTCAATCATTCAGAGATAGATATACTTTAACGTTTATAATTATGGTCACATATAATGTAAAAATAGTAGAGCTATTAGAGCGATTCAAAATTAACCGAATCAAATGAATACATTAAGCTCGAGACTTATTTATGAAATGAGATGTTCTCATTTCCATCAGAAAGCCTGCCTATCTGCAAAGAAAAAATACTGTTCCAACGAATGCTTATATCGTCAACATCAGGTATAGGAGAACACCTACTCCTCCTCCTTTTGAAACTGAAATTTCACGCAGGTGTTTCAGTTACCAAATATACCATGTAATAAATGACCTTTCTGTCGAATTGCGTACAGCTGCGTTTGAAAATTTAGGTTGAATCTATTTTTCCATTTATTCAACGGACATCAGTGATATCAATTCATAGCTTCACATCGTCTCGTTGGATAATTTGTTTCTGCAAACTTATTCATATTGGTTTTGATAAATTTATGAATTTTTCTTTCCTTTTTCCATATAAATCAGTTCAGTTACTCGAGAGGTGTTTTAAGGGTTGAGTGGAAAAACAGTTCAGTTGTTGAATATATTCAGGAATCCGACTGAACTTCGCCCTTTATTTTCAAAAGTAATCTAGGAATAGGTATTAACTTTTGTTCATATTTCTTCAGTCCCGTATTTTCAAATGATTGGGGCGTTTATTATCATTATTATAATCATTTCAAATACAAATTAACCTTTGTATCAAACAATTCAAATTGATTAGATTAGAGCAAAATTCTAAATATCAGGCGAGAAAATGAATTTTTCACACACTGATGCGATACACACAAACCGATAAGGCATGCGTGATGAAGAAAGTTGGCAATTGCGGTGGTGTTGTTTCACATAGTGAATAACTTTGAAGGCTAGAGTCGCATTTTTGTTTTGTAATAAGTTCAGGTAGATAGGTAAATATCTATTTCAATCAAAGAAAACATGGTTGTGAACAAACTTCTGTGTGAGTGAATTTTGTCGAAGGTCATTATTACTAGTTACTGGCTGGCATACTCGATTCTGCTCAGGAAGTGAAAGATTCAACTTCAAATTATAAGCGATCGACGTATCTTGCTTCATATACCCCTACGAATGGAATGCTCTCTGATACTTTCGAATGATCTGAAGTATTCTAGAAGGTGAAATTTCCAGCTTTCATATTTCTGAAAGCACTCTTCTATGTAAAATTGGATACCTTTTTCATGAACAAGCTGATATGAAACTGACAGAAAAAAGTAGGCATATACGTTCTGCTACACATGCGAAGTCAGGTTGGCTCTCTAGTAAATCAGAGGAATATACATTGCTTCGAAATCGCAAAATAATTTCTGAGTGTCACTATGAAATGTCGAAAGTTTCAGATCATGTGATTCACCTATTCACTATGAAGCTACTCACTCAGTTTTCATTCATTTTGAAAATTTCCGTTTCACAGCAAAAACCAGTGAAGAGTAAATTTTCCTTCATATAATTGGGATTCTTAACCACTTCCATAATAAATACGATATAATATGATATCAGTTCATATAATGTTATTCAAACACATGGAAGGTGCGCTCAAAATAACGGATAGTAAATAACTAATTTGAGTCATTATTGAATTCTACCTTTACCAGTCAAAGAGGCATGAAAAAGTTTCTCAACATGCATTCTTATGATTTCCATCTTCTTACTTCTCACTTTTAATTTTGGAATATTAATAATGAGTCAACTATGTGACATTAATTACAGTCTTATCAGAATTTTTTTATCATTTTTTGGGAAAGAAAGTTTTTGACTGTCTACTACTCCATCTTGATACAAAAAGCATATAACCCCTTCAATTTGAACAATATTTTTTATTATAATTCACTCAGTTATACAGTATAATATGAAACTGATCTGAATTGAATCTTATGAACTTAAAAGATTGATACTATCATGAATTTGGGAAAACTACAGCTTTGACAAAAAATGCTCATCGCAGTAAATGAAATGACTGACATGGTCGATGGAATCTTGAAAGTAGTTTTTAATAAAACTTTGCTCACTAGTTTTTCGCCACCATTTCTGCAAAACTCTATCCATCATTTTTCATACACCCAGAACCATGACGCTCGGAACAATGTATATTCATCATTTTCTACGCATCACATTTTCGATGTATCACGTACCTAACAGTTTTCATTATATCTCAATTCTTCCGATACCGTATATTTATCATTTTCTGCCAGCAATGAAATTTTTTCCAAAATACATCAATAGGGATTTCCTTGAAACGTCAGACAACTTTTCAAATTTTCGAGGACTTTCGACACCCTGCATCAGATTTCAGATTTTCCAACACCACATATTCATCATTTTCAGCCTCTATACCCACAATCTTTTTTTATATTCACCACACTGTCAGCAATAAAAATCTTCATTTGATATTTTCATCAAACTCTCTATAGGTATCATTTCTGATTTTCAAGCATTCTGGAGTTCACACAATCTTTTCAATTTCTTGTATATTCATTATTTTTTACCAGCTAGATGATTTTTGTATATGCCTTTTGAAATTATGGAAATTTTCTATATTATCAAACCGCATGCATTGAAAATAATTGTTTCAGTAATTTAGGTCAATTTTTCCAACATCCAATTTCATAACATATCCAACATTATATATTCATTATTTAATGACAAGCATAATAAATTTTTTTAATTTTTCATAATTCCATAAAGAGAACACTAAACTTCCAAGCACCTTTCATTCCAGAAATTTTCCTTTTCTTTCCTTCATAATCCAAAATTTTTCCAACATTCCGTATTTGATCTCAAATATCTATTTTGAGACCAATTTTTCGAAAGCACAGAAGGGCCACATATCTCAATTATTCGTTTCTTGGAAATTCAGGGAATAAAGTCGAAATTTCGAGTTTGGAGTTGAAATTTCAAGATTTGAGTAGAATTTTTCGAGAAACAAATAGTTAAAATATGTATAAATTTTGAAGTCGAAATTTTGAATTTGAAGCTGAAATTTCGAGATTTGAAAAGGAATTTTTAAGATACAAGTCAGAGTTTCCTTAATGAAGTCGAAATTTTGAGTGTGACGTCTAAATTTCGAGATTGAAGTCAGAATTTCCAAAAAACAAATCATAAAAATATGTGTCGAGTTTGAAGTCGACATTTCGAAATCAAAGTCAAAATTTCGAGATTGAAGTCGAAATTTCAAAATCAATATCGATATTCCTGGATTAAATTTGAAAGTTCAAGATTATAGTCGGAATTCCAAGATTTAAGTTGAAATTTTGAGTTGGATGCTATGTAATTAGTGAAGTTTGTTTTGCATCTAAAAAATGTTCTTACCATTTGTTGATCGAATCAATGCAATGCAATTGCTTTTTGCTTTTTAGGGTGCATGAAATAAACGTTCAATGATCATGGTCTAAGTTGTGCAAAAGAGAGCTTTAAGGGCCCTCTGCAGGATCAAAATTCGTGCAAAATAATATTTCAAGAATTATCAAATCCTAACAGTGATCTCTGTTACACAGATTTCTATATGTGAATTCTGAATTATTTTAACATGTTTCTAAATGATATTATCAAATAGCATTTTGCGTCCAAGTGATTCCAAATGCCGTAACTCATAGTGTGTTCACTTTCAGAATGAATATTGTGTTACAGTTTTGCAGGGTGCGGCAGATGTGTCTGTGATGCAAGATATCTTCAATGCTAGAATTATATGAAACTTTAATCAAAAAAAATATTGGAAAAATGAGTCATAACTCGTTTTAGACTAGTAGAGACTATGGACGAATTTTAACTATTCGATGTTCCAAAGACCTAAGACGTCACAGAACTGGTTGACTGAAAACTTTCATTATTTTTCATTACAATTTATAGTTCATCTCGTGTATTCGATACGAGAATTTTCAATAGATTTAATTTGCATTTCGCAACTTCTATGCTAAAGTTACTCAGTTTCTTCAACGATGTTGTTTTACCTTCCACACTCAACATTAACTGCTTCTTGAATGTTAATGATAACATCATCATTTAGCACTGGAAATATCATCTTGTAATTTTTAATGTTTATATTCGTATTTCATTGAATTCATTGAAACTCAATTATGTACATAAAATACACATATAATGATTCTTTCTAGGTGGTATCGCAACATCTATTTGCTCATCTCTCACTACTTATCGTTATAAATAATCAACTTTATTCGACAACAAGCGCATTTGCATTGATATGTCACATTATTGAATTGAATTTGATGTTACGTAGCTGGATTTACATGAATGTGAATACGTATGTTCTCAAACAGAGGTGTAGAAAAATTGAGTAACGATTTGAAAAATTTCTGTATCCTGTCATCACGCTTCTTACATCTTGATAGTTACCAATTCATTCAAAAATTGTCAATGTCTTCTTTCAGATAAGAATGAAAATTCTTCTTCACAATCTTTTTTAAAAAATAACTGAACCGGATCATAGTTATCCTAGGACTCAAACTATAACGAGATATACCAATTTAATCAATTCAATTTATTTATCTATTTTCTATCAGTGTGTACTGATCTTTTAATGTCAAATAAATATTTATCAGGGTGTGAAAAAAACAATACAGCATTATCAATATTATTTGATCCGAATGAAGCCAATTTTGAAAATGTCTACTTAATGGAGAAAACTAATTTATGTATTTCTTCATTATTCAGATTGAAGTAAACAACAAAATCCATTATAGGATAGACAAAATAACTTTTGTCTCATTTCTACTAAGGTTTTCATTTTTTATGACCAGCTTCGGTTTATTTAACCGTTCTCAAGTGAACTGACGCATTTTGACAAACAAATTCTCGAATATTCATTTATTTATTCATTGATTTATTTATTTATTTATTCATTTATCCCTTCATTCATTTATTTATTTATTTATTTATTTCATACACTATTCTACAGGATGAACCCAATTACAGAATAAGGAGAAGCCGTGGCATTTAAAAATATGTACTTACATAACATAAACTGTGAATCTATATATGAATGGAAAATAGAACTGTCTTTTGTATAATCTCGCAGTTGAATATATCTAGGACACGACTAACAGAATTACAGTTATCGCACATTGTATAAATTGGGGATTTGTTCATTATATTTGTTCGCGGAGTGTTGAGATAAAAGGTGACACTATTCCTAGATGACCGTCTGGGAACCCAAAAATTCAACATGAATGTAACAATTGGGAGCAGGTAATGATATCGTTTATGACTTTGAATAAAAAAAAGAATGAATAATATTTAGGCCTTACCTCGAGACTGCAAAAATTGTGAGTTTCAAGCAATTCATAATAAGGTATTCCCACAGTAGGATATGTGCCTTCAAGTTTAAAAGACATATACTTCAAAAAGCGCCTCTGTGGAGCTTCTAGTTGATTTATATGAGCCTGATAGTAGGGACTCCACACAACAGATGCATATTCAAGCCTAGATCGAACAAAAGTAAAGTAATATCAATGTTGAAACTTTTCCAAAATCTTTAGGATTTTTACTAAGAATCCATACATGCGATAAGCAGCTGTCAAATTAGTGTCAATATATTTATTGAAAGGGAGGAATGAATCAAAAGTAACACCTAGATCAGTGAGTGTCAGTGTAATGTCAGATTCGTTTTCAGTAAAAAATAGTCAGTGCCATTCGGATAGGTTGAAGAAATACCTGAAATAACAAAAGTGTTTCCTGAATCATCAGTACCTTATTTGAAATACCAAAACAATGACTATTTAACGTGTCGAAATTACTGGGTATTGATCCAAAAACAGTGGATGGCTCCAAGTACTAATGGATTCAAAATTGGTTGTCATTATTCACAAATTCGAAAGGGAAAAATTGCATAGTTCTAGTTGGTCAGTGGGTTTTTTCATCCAACATGAGGCACCATGAGCATGTGTTATCAGATGGAAAATTAGCTATATATGGACATCTACAAGTAACCAACTACAGAATAAATAAAGAAAACATGGAAATCCTCCATAAATGCAGTAAAGGAAGAGGGATGAATTTGTTGAAAGCAGTTGGAAATTAATGAATTGAATACATCAGATGAAGTATTTCCTCCATCATATATTCAATATGAATTTTCACAAAATAAATAGGTCATCAGAAACAAAATTGGTATTGCCAGTAACGATAACAATACTGATGCATACTAACAAATCCGCTAGTTTCCATGATCACTACCTTTTCGAACCTAAATCTACCAAAACCATATTATTATCACGATTGAACAGATCGTAATGATATTATGAATAATTGATGAAAGTGCTGATGGATACTAACGAAAATATGTGATGGTATTTGCCGATACTTGATGAAAATCCAACGCTAGTTTCGCAAAAATGTTTTTGTAAAACTATGTAGTGGAAATTTCATATTGTTTCTTGAATACTGATGAAAATATCAGATCCAATTGGCACCGTTATTCGCCAAACAACATCTACCCAATGATGATAAATTTTATTTATTTCACTTAATTTCTGTTACTTTTAATTTTCAGATTTTGTTTTGTCTGTCCAATGTATATTACATCACAAGACATTGAGGTGGAAATCAAGAACTGGGATTTTGACTCCTTTACATATATATTGAAAACATGGGAAACTTCCAAAGGAAGAAAGAAAGCAACTGAGATTAAAATGAACTCTTGAAAAAGATATACCGATAGGTTATGAATGGAAGTTACTTTCAGATACGAATTGGAAAACAAAACCGTTCTCAATGAACATTGAATTACACGAGAGAAAAAAAACATTCAAAGCAACTACTCTCATACGCAATATAATATATCTGAGAATAACCTTATCAAAGTCAATTTACTCTATGAACCTCGATCGCGGACTTCAATGTTTAGGAATGAGACAACTGGTTCATGTGGAAGTAGTTTATCCGGGAAATCTTTTTCCTCATATGTATCTGGAAGTAACTACTACCTATAGATCTTCGTGAAGAGTTTACTCGACTATTGCTTCATTCCTGCTCTAGAAGATTCCCATATTTTTTTTGTATAATGATGGAGAAACATATAACTGCACCCTAGGATGGGGGCCGCTCACAGAGTCAATAGAGCAATTTGTTGCACTAATGATGGTGTCAAAAGTCAAGTGGGGTGATAATATCTGAAGGAGAAAACTGATGTTTGACTTCTTGGCCCCGATTTTCAAAACCATTCTCATACCACAACATTGCAAGGTTTCGATACTGAGAACACTGGTACGTCTAACTTTATTGCCGGCTCGCTCTCCGTTTGCTGTGCTGCTTTTCAATTGGTGAAGTGCTTGAAGAAACATGTTACAGAAATACAGAAAATTACGCGAACGAAGCTTTGACCAACAGCTACTCACCAAAACTATACGAAAATATCAAAATAATTGTATAACCAATGAAGATATAATGAAGATACCACTCTGTGAATTTCCCCTATCGCCTTGATGAAAGCTCGTGACACTTGCAACAATACTAACTCGATAATATTGAATAGAATCAACATTTTCTCAGAAAATATGTTCCTCAAATAACAAAATTTTGATTATCGTCATTTTTTGCCTTCCAAGCTAATAGCCCACAACTGCAGATTTCGTTGCACCATTCTCAACGGACGGAGTCTTCGAACGTTTTTCAGACTTAACCTAGTATTAGCACTCATGATTATTCCTTGTTCCCACTCACTTATCCCAGAGTCTGTCGCATTCATTCAAAATTAAGATTTCTCAGCGAATACCAAACACCATTTCTTAGAAAAGTAATTTGTCGGCTTTTTTTATGTAATGAAAGTCCATCTATTTTTCGAATGTACCTGACCTGTTTATCTAGACAGATCTAGTTGAAAAATTGAACCTGAGTGTTCATCGGAAGTTCAAGATCACTAAACTTTCCATTAGTAGCCAGTGGCCAGTGTTCCTCTATAATCTCCAACAGCCTTTTCTGTCACACTTCCATTGTCTACTGTTCACTGCACTTTCCAACGGCGACAAAAATTTCATGAAATGCACAAAATGCACTCTAGAGTTGCATTTGTTATTTCTAATGACTTTTTAATACTATGCATAATAATAATGGTTACTGAAAAAATCAACTTGTTGATTGGTTGGTTGGTTCAACAACAGTCAAGTTTTTGTCTCGTTACCTTCGTTACCACTACTCGTATATAAATAGAGTATGTTTAACATATACCCCAGCCTTGAAAGACTCCCTTTCAAGAATAAGTACAAAATTCCAGAATATCTAACATAGATCAATTAACACCTTGAGAATATTCAACATGGAACAACAAACACCTTGAGAATAAATCAAATACTAAATAATGAACAGAAATCATGAAATATTATACTAAATGGGATAAAAAAGACTTTTTGAAATGATTGTTTTTGAGTCCTCTACATGTTCTCACTGTCACCACTCTACATATTCAATCTGGACCAGGATGGAGCTGCACAATTCTGCCCATTTCCCAACACATTGAACGCAAATCACCATCTTAACCCAAATGCATTCGGTCGATTTTGAGTTGATGTTGGGTAGTTTTCCATTTCTCCATTTCTCCAAATCCCTCTATTTCTGAATTGGCTCCAATAAAAGTAGCTCCATTATCATAAAATACCTTTTGTGGTTTAGCGCAATGTGCTACAAAATGTCTAAATGTAGTTATGAATGCCTCTGTTGTCATACCTGTGACCAATTCTAAATGAATGGCGCTGGTGGAAAAACAGATGTATATAACGGCATAACATTTTGAAATCGAACAACCACGTACTAATCTTTTTTCAATGAAGAATTGCCTAGCATAATCAACACCTATCACAAAAAATGCTGGTGCAGTTGATACCCTTCCTTCTGGTAAATGTCTCATAATAGGAGTTTCTTGACGAGGTTTTCGCTCTGAAATAACGTAACACGAATGAACTGTTTCTTTTGCTAAGTTTCTATCTCTAATTGGCCGAATTGATCATTATGCTGTGGACCTGCATGATGCAGTCTGAGATGTTCGAACCAACTAGCACGTAATACTATTGGGTTTTCATTTTCCAGAATTAAAATCTGAAAGATGCAGTAGTCAACCTACCCTCAATATGCCCAATCCATCAATGAATGGGTTCAAATAGACTTGGTAACCATTTTACAGTTCCCCTTCTGTTTGCAGAACTTTCCTCTTGAGCTAACCTTTTCAGTGAGATGAATGAATATTTAAGATTTCCTACGGATAGCTTTCCTAAATTCTTACTGTTGATATTACGGCAATTGTAAATAAATCTCATCGAGTGAGCTGATACTCTTTTCATTTAATTCAATTCAGAAAATATGTGAAAGAAAAGATTCAATCTTTTTTCGAAACTGATAATGTTTAAAATTTATATTTCATTTCCGGGAGATGATCTGATTGTACGAAATGCAATTCAAGCTAAAGTTCTTTTCCTTCTGATAACCAATAAAATCCGTTAAACCACTTTTTGTTATCTTTTGAAAGCGAAGACAAAACATCTCTGGAAACTAGATCTGTCGGATTATCCCCAGTATTTGTTATTGAATTTGAGTGATTCGATCAGCTACAAAAATTTGAGAATGATTGTCTTGAGAACGTATTCAACCAAGTGCCACTGTTGAATCGCTCCAAAAATAAACCTTGTCAATTTCAATTTTTCAAGAACGAATTACTTGGTGTACCAAGTTGGCAAATAACAATGCTCCCCACAGTTCTAACTTTGGTGTAGTAAGGGTTTTTATTAGTGCGACCTTATCTTTTGCACACAATACATTTACACAAATGCTATTATCTTCCCCTGTACTCCGTATATAAATGTAACAATCATTTGCGCGAAGAGAACCATCTGAGAAAGCGTATTGTTCAATAAATTTGTATTTTCTACAAATTGCTTGCTTGCAGATTGGGAGCTGTAAATTGATCATGTGATGTTTTTTTAATCATTTTTTCAAGCTCACCCCACCTTGCTGATGTGTGGTGAGGTTTATGACTGAATCCCCCGCCCCTATCCAAAATCACGTTAATTGTTTAGTACCTACAAAAAATATTGAAATTTTTAGAATATTATCTTTGAATACAGGTATAAAGTAAAATCAATTTTTTTATGAAATTTAGGACTATGACAAATATGTCTAGACAGAAAGGTTTCAGGTTGTTTTTGACTGGCATAAAAATAATATTGAAGAGATGGTGTATTCATACAAAAAATCAATAGTACATGAACATATTTAATGAACATTGTCCTCGGACCATAGATTAGTAAGACTTTCGTCAACATTAACAACTGAATTAGCACCTTGCAAGTCATATTTTCGCACTGTATTCTGTTGAAAATCAATATTGGTTTCATTAGGCCACTTGGCGTCATTATTTATGCGCACTACGCAGAGAATCTCTCTCTGGCGACTGACGACTGGCAAGCCGAGCCGGGCGGTCGCCATGGTGCGCGGCGCCCAGGGACATCGTTCGTTGCCTGACAACGGCGAGTCAAAGTCACACTACATGATGCTTTTCCGTTTAGAAATCGCGCATTTGTCGCATCTCATATCTTAATACACCCCCTCCTCCCTAGTGATAATTCGTAATTTTTTTGAAACGTCATTGCCCACTTTAGAGCTCCACGTGAATAATAAACGATCCCTTGATCAAATCTGCCCGTAACTTAATCCATTCTTGAGCAATATTCGAATGAACATAATTATCCCATGACAGCTTTATCATCCACAACTCTCACAAAATCAATTTTGGCATTATTGTTCAAGAACCTACTAAATGAGACGAAGATTTGTGAAATATCTGATGGAATGGACCTTTTCGTTATATATTTTCAGGGACGTTCATTGAATCCACTAAAATATCTTCAGTTCTTTTCTAGTATAAACCTGAAATAAAACTCTTTGACTTCACTTCAGATTGAAAAGTATCTATTTTTTTTTCATTCTGAATATTTCTCAAAATTCGTTACTACTAAATTGCATTTTTTCGGATAAAACTCTACCGACTTCAATATTTCCGATACTCCATTACTCCATTGTGAAAGTTCCAACGATTCGCGTATAGTATCAGCGCCAATCAAGAAGTCATCAACATAAAAATCATTTGCTATAGCTCACGACGCAACTTATCACAAGAAATTTAGCGTGGAGGTATTTTTCTTTCGATTTTGTCTATAACAAAACATATCAACAGAGAGTTGTTTTGTTATAGTATGAGGCGATTTTACCATTATTTGATATTTTCGTTTGATTTGAGCAACCACTCCGTTGATACCTGTTACCGAAATGGTGACACCCGTTGTTGGTAATTTTAGTTCGTTCATGAATTCCTTTGAAATGAAATTAGCAATCTGACAAAGCTCTGCATTCATGCAAGTGTCTAAATATATCGCAAACATAAACTGAAGTTGTGAATAATAATTATTACATTTTCATCATATTACGTTGAAAAAATCACAGATTGTTCAACTTCCTGTGAAGAATTACCCTGTATATTTTGTGTTTCCGAATTTTTTCTTTTTCTCAACTTTGTCAATGTGCAATAAACTATTGTTCTTCAATCGACATTTTTTGCATCTAATACCAGAAGAACAAAATTAAATAAAATGATCTGTTTTCAAACAATACGAACAAAGGCGTAACCTTTTCGTTTCAGCGATTCTTTTTTCTTCGATTTCTTTCAAGATATTTTGTTAGATTTTTTTCACAAAATACAAGAAACTGACCTATATATTTTTACATATGACTCTATTTTTGGTTTTGTTTCTTTCAATTTCAACTTTGCAGAAGGTTGACTCAGTTCTAATGTTTCTATAGGAGATCCAACGAAATACTTGTTGGTGATAGAGGCCATGTGGCTCAGTCAAATTATGATGTGAATGATGGACAACTTGCTCTGAATTTGTTAAGTGTCATGTTGGAATTGTTAATGGTACCAAAATGAAAATGTGAGATGAAAACATAAAAACATTTGATTTTTGAATTATTATTTCAATTGCAATTCCTAATCCTTTGATGAAGGGAAAGTGAATTTCTGTCTAAGTTCACTTGAGTATTTGAGCATTGATCATTGTTGGAAAGTTCTTTAGATATCTTAAGTTCTCCGAATAAGTCGAGTCTAAGGAATTTTTTTTTTGTCAATATTATGAAAACTTTTGGATTTTTATTGGGGCTGAAGTTGTGGTTATGAAATTTGATAAGATTTCCAAATGCAGATTTATCCGATATTTCAAATGTTCATTAATGTTTGTGATGAGAGGTCTACAAGTTTTTCCAATATAGGATGCAGAACAATAATTAATTTTTTCCAATTTTTTCAAATTTTTGAATCTCTCGCTCTATCGAATATTCTGCTCAAATTCCATAATTTTGATGAATACGAGACTTCAATGTCATATCTTGCTAAGAAAATACCCGCATTGGCCTGTAACAAAAAAAAGGAATGAACACACCTTCGGAAATTCGTCGTTGTTGTTGCAAAGTTCAATCTAGTATTTTCATTTCATTGTTGAACTGATTCGGATTTCCAATGTATGGACGTTAACATGTCAGTAATCGAGTAAACGTATTTCTCTTCATTCTTATTACACTTTTTATTCCAGCAGATTTTCAGCAGATGAGTTCGAAATATTTTGATGCAGTTTACACCCAACAGTGTGACTGTTGGATGTAAACTGTTGGATGTAGTTATCGAGCAAATAATGACGCATCATAGCATTCATTGATTTATCTCAATAATCTTATAAATAACTCGAATTCCTAATTCAGTATGCCGTCCTTTCCGTTCTATACAAATTATAGTCTTTTCATTCACAGACTCGGTGGCATTTTCAATAAAAGTATTCATGTTCCAGATAACCTCATAGAAAAAAGTCCGTCGAAGATAAGTCCAGTGATTTGGGTGGTCAATAATCTTCCCAATCTCTACCTATCACTCTGCCCCTAAACATTCGACTAAGACACGGTTCCACTTCTACCGTTTGGTGGATCGGTGTCCCGTTAAGCTGAAATCACAAATTCCATCTGAAACTTTGCGGCAGATTTTCCAAAACTACTGACAACTGATTCATAATGAAATTTCTGTACATGTCTGCGTTGAAATTGTTTCTGAAAAGTATTATTCTATTATTTGGTTATGTAATAACCCACAACTTACATTTGTTTGGAATGAATGAATATTAATCACGGCATTCTATTACAAAATTTGGATTATTGTTGGACCATCAGCGACAATTTTCGGAACTAACTGTTCCTTTCCACGTGAAAGTTGCCTCGTCTGTCCATAAATTCCTGTAGGGAAATGCGATATCATTTTCTCTCCCATCTTGGAACCAAAATGGAAATTCTACTCGAAAGAATGTGTATGAGCTATGGCTTAAAGAAATGGAATAAATTTTTGTGCAAAATTCTTCTCACAGTTTCTCTGCCAACCCCTATATCTTTACTTATACTGAACATTGAGTTGGTTTTCTTCATTATACTTCATTGTATTATGTGGTTTCTTGAAACGATTGTCTACAGAGCCAGTTTCTTTGAAAGTTTTCAATATCCTTCCCACGGTAATTAAGTAAATATTCATTCCTGGATGTTGGTGATTTAATATACAAGCATCATTTCGATTTGGTACATTCTCATCACATAACATTAAAATGTACAAAAATCTGAACAATCAAATCAATTCAGACAATAAATTTGACATCAACCAAAACTACAGATTTGTTTCGAAGGCCTACTAAGGGAAAATTTTATTTAAATTCGATCAGTACCTACCTAATATTCTCTTTCCGACATGTTGCTTTAGTTTTGTGATGTTGAAAATAACGAAATTTCATTTTGTTTAGTACAAATCGCTAGAACGAAAGTCTTTTAAATAGTTTTGAAACTGTAGGTCGAAGTTTAGTTCACAGAAAAGTATGATATTTCGGGTTATTGTTCAACTGACATATGAGTCAGAAAAGTAATCAAACTGGATAAAATTCGAATGTGATGACGATGAAAGAAAATACCTTCATTCCGTTACTGATATTTAACGTGCAAATTCGAATCAGTTCAACGATTGAATGAAAAAACAAGATGAACTTTGCAACAACAAAGACGAATTTCTGGGTGTGTATTTATTTATTTTTCTGGTAACAGGCCATTGCGGGTATTTTCTGGGCAAGATATGACATTGAAGTCTCGTATTCAACAAAATTATGAAATTTGAATCATGTTCAGTTCGAATCGACAAAGCGATAGATTCGAAAAATTAAAAAAAATTGTAAAACAATTGAAGTGACTGTTAAGAGTCCAAATATCGAGGCTAGGGTTCAAAATTGGAAACTGACTAACTGGTCTTGGCATTTTTCGATATTAGAAACAATGACTTTTTGAAGATTCTAAAAAAAAAATCATTTCAAATTTGACAGGTTCAGAGTAGTACATGACAAAAGAAAAGAAGCCGCTCTTTTACTCATTATTCAAGTACAAACTAACTGCGAAGTAAAATTTTCATTATATTTATTGAAAAAAAAATTAAATATTGCGAACTTTATGTGCGACACTGTATATATACAGGGTCTTTCACGACTAGTGTTCGTTAGGAACATATGGAGAACGATTCGAAATAAAAACTTGAAATTTTGTAGTAGGGGGTTTTACAAAATGGCCTTCTCAACCATAATATTTTCAACTTCCGGTATCTTTCCGTTATACCGGAAGTTGACGTTAACTTCTCTATTTCAAATGGTAGACTCTGTATTTTATTCCATTTTTGAATTTCACAGCACATTTTAGGCTCACTTCGTATAACAATGCCTATACCCCAATTCGTTAGTTTTCGAGATATCAATTTTTTTCTGAAAAATTCGACGAATACAGCACCTTTTACCAACGACAGAGTTAAAATTAGTTCATTTGTTTTCAAAGCCTTCTTGGTTTGGTATTGCTTCGAATGATTTACATTTCAAATATTTCCCAAAATCGAATTTATCTTGCCAGGGGTGTATTTTAGGTATAGGACATTCTTCATGAATTTGATATCTTCTTTTGTTGTATCCAAAATTAATATAATAGTGTATGGTTTCCATTTACAGAAATCGTGTTTTATTAGTTTTCTCGATGTAATGTTTCAGGTGGAAATTTCGACCACCCTGTAAATTATTTTCAAAAATTCTATGGACCTGTTCATGATTTGATGCTTATTGGCCACTGAGTCTGATGTGAATGAAAGGACTATAATTTGTATAGAACGGAAAGGACGGCATACTGAATTAGGAATTAGAGTTCTTCATAAGATTATTGAGATAATTCAATGAATGTTATGATGCGTCATTATTTGCTCGATAACTACATCTAACAGTCACACTATTGGGTGTAAACTGCATCAAAATATTTCGAACTCATCTGCTGAAAATCTGCTGCAACAAACAAGTGTAAAAAAGATGAAGAGGAATAAGTTCACTCGATTACTGAGATATTAACGTCCATACATTGGAAATCCGAATCAGTTCAACAATGAAATGAAAATACTAGATTGAACTTTGCAACAACAACGACATCATCAACTCAATGAATCATCAAGAAGGACGAACAGGACGTCAATTTATTAATTTTAATTCGGAGTTAGGAACGAAAATTCTGAATTTAGAAATCTAAATTACTATTTGTGATATATCCAAACTAACCAAAGAACAAAAAGGTCTAAAAAGTGAATTAACAACACTAATACCAAACCATATCTTTGTCGAATCCAAACGTAGGTCTGGTGTAAATTATAACCGTCACTTTCATCAAATCAAAAACAAAAATATTCAGAAAATCAATTCATTGAAAAATAATTTTTTATCTGAAATATTATTTCAAAAAGATTGTTTCAAAAATTTATCCAATTTCAGTATCCCAATGGCCCTAAATTCAGTATTCCTCCGGATACACATCATATTAACATATCGTCTCTGTTAGCAGATTTGGAACATATAATGGAGAATTTCGATGAGACTCAAAAGGATCTATATAGAACCCAAGTTACAAATATTATAACAAATTTTCTACATGGAAATCATAACAAGGAGAACTTATTGAATGAATTATATAATAAAACCAGAAAATATCTGAAAGAA
>WOGR01000237.1:0-29130 GCA_015342045.1 Leptinotarsa lineolata | reverse complement strand
TATATGTATGTGTTTGTGTATGTATATGTCTGTGTATATGCAAAGCTTGATTTTTGTAGATTTAGTTGTTGTTGTTGTCGTAATTCTGTTGTTGTTGTAATAAAAAAAAGGAAACAATACTTAAGAGAAATCTATTGTCAGTTCTGTATAAATATAATGACATTTGTGACGTTATAAAATCTTGTATGTGATATTCCTCTACTTGCACTTTTCTCTAGTGCTGCCCTTCTATGGATATTCTGTTGCATTTATCTTCTGATGGACTGATAAAATGATTTTGTTGGTGATTTGCTGTTTGTTTTGCGCTTTATCATGTTTTACGTGTTTCATTAAGTTATAAGTTTTGATGCTGTTTGTTTCGAGAGAGCATATTATGAAATTTTACATCCTATATTGTGACTGAGCAAATGTTCTAGTGTTCTACTTTATTTCGCTTCTCCTCAATATAATATTTCAGTTTGTGTCCCCAACCAAAACTGACATGAGACACGCTAATTATGGTAGTATATTGATCTTTTCACAAGTTTGCTCCAGTGCCTTCTCAAACACATGGTTGCCTTAATTCGTCCAATAAATCAATCAAGTTGCGGCTAGTTTGATTAAAAATTTGAGGTTAAAAAGCATTGATATAACAGGAAGGTTGCCTCTAATGATACCCTTGATGATTTGTGCCAAACGGGATTTTGAACTGAATGGATGGTATCTCTAAGTATGCAATTTAACAGCCATTTACCTAAATATGTGAGCATTAACTGGTTCTTGCAGCAGACACGCCTCCGCTATGAACCTCGCTCGCGCTTCATTTTCCGACAGCCCCCTGTGGAGCCTGTGCGCTGCTTCGATATTCCTAAGGGCCGCAGGGCCCCGCAAGTTGGGCGGGACGTAATCCTCCGGTCGGAATGTGGTGTTCTCGTCGTGGTCCCCCAAGTCCGCCTGCAGGGTGAGACCGGCCAGGTGGGTAGAGTGTTCGCCTGCCGCCCCAGAGGCTGCGTTGAGGCGCAACTGAAGGTAGTAATGGTGTCTCGTCGTCTCATCTCTGAGCAGCAACGGGCTGTCCACGTAGAACTGGACACGGAAGTAGAACGCGAGGGCTGGACGACCGTTGGCGTCGAGTCCATGGCTATGAGAGGACCGCCAACTTTTTGGGGCATATTTGGAAAGTTTGTTTTCTAGTTCTGCGAAGAGATATTCACCATCTGAAAAAAAGAAACAGATTAGTGTTAACCTTTACAGTGACAACAAATTAAGGAGTTGAGATGAATTTTACTGACATCTCATGTCAGTGGTCAAACTTGTTTGGAACTGTCAATTGTCAGGGAAGTGCAACCTCGTTTTGATTGGTACTTTCAAATAACTCGGTATGGCCGACTTCCTCGTGTCTGGTAAGTAACATGTCGTTTCCTTCCTGAGAGTTTTTTTACACTATGCATGGGGAATTGGAATAATCCCTAGCTGATTTCATGCTCGACACATCGAGATATATTTTACCAATGTTTATTCATTTTGATCAACACAGGGCCACACAAACTGAAATTTTGAAATTCTTTGATATTATATTGAGACAGAAAAGATTCGAATTCCTCAATAGTTTAAAATCATTCTCTGACTAGGAGCTCTTTGAGTTATGAAGCAAGTCATTGATATAGGTTAGGGGACCTAGGACACTCCCCTGTGGTGTTCCAAAATCTAAATCGTATTCCTTTGATTTGGTATCACGGATTCTCACGATTATTTTACTGTCATTCAGAAAAGATATTATCCAGTCATTCACTGGGCCACGCAGACCTAGGTTGTTTATTTTTATTGGAGACGAAATTGCGATTGAACGTGTCGAATGCTCGCTTAAGGTCGAAGGATATGAGAAAAACATACTCATTTTTGTCCATAAGGTCGTTAATGTGTTGAACAAGTTATGTTATGGCTGTTTCGGTAGACAGACCAGGGCGGAAGCCATGTTGGCAACTACTGAGTACCTTATGCTTTGTAAAGAAATCTGTAATTCTCTTGCAAATAATTTTTTAATTGTTTTGGAGAAAATACTCAAGAGGGCGTTTGGGCGGTAGTTCTCTATTTTGCTCGCGTCACCCTTTTTGTATATAGGAATAATCGCAGCTGATTTCAGAATGCTAGGAAACGTGCCTGAATTCACTGATATATCGGCAAGGTATTGAGATATAATACAAACACACGTTTTTATTTTGTCAACCGGAATTTCATCTAATACAGTTGATTTTTTATTAGATAAGTTAGCAATAACTTCCTTGACTTCCTCTTTAGTGGCCGGTATGAATACAAAAGAATGTATTACGCTGTCGGAGGTTGTGCACGATTCGGATATATTATTTCCGAAATGTTCAGAGATTTTATTTTCAATGACGGTGGAGAAGTAGTTGTCACATAAGTTAGTAATAATGTTCAAGTCCGTGGTTAACAGACCTTCATGAGAAATTTCAAGTTCTCTCTGCTTTTTTGATTTCCCGGTAACATTATTTGTGATAGTCCATATTGTTTTGACAACTAGTGAGTTGGAGTTTTTTATTTTGTTGTTATAGAATTCGCCTTTTTCATTTTTTAATATTTTCATCCACTTGTTTTTTAATTTTTTTATAGTGTGTTTTGATTTCATCATACTTGAAGCGCTCTAAGAGCAGTGTCTGTGCGGAAGTAGAGATTCTCATTGGATTTGAATAACTGGAGATTAAATCCATTTGGAAAAACGTTGGCAGGAAGTTCATTCCACATAAACGTAGTTCTTCAAATGAAAGAGTTCTCAAACAATGAAGTTCGAGGTGTCCTGAGATGAACCTCAAAACGATGAGCAGCCACAGTCTGTCACCTATTTCTGATATGTATCGCTCATGGTGTAATCAAATGTGCCAAGTCACTTGAACACTTCCCGTGAAAGTATCTGTAGAAGAGAGACCAAATCTCTAACCTTTCTTCAGTGTTCCAGACTATCAAAGTTGCAAGTAATGTTTGCGTCTCCAAAGACGAATGGTTCTTTTCTGAATAGAATCAAGCGGCTGCAGGGTATGCAGGTAAAGCATCAAAAGATGCTGAGGTGTGTACAATTTTCTGGTTCGGAACAGTGTGCCAAGCTTTTAAAAAGCAGCCTTTGCAAAGGAATTGTCTGTCCCGACATTATTTGGAGAAAACCGATGCCTGGGTTTTTGTGGCATTGAATTGAACCTGGGTACTTCCACCCTAATTCGAAATCACACTTCTATATCCTGCTGCCGGTGAAGATGTGCATCCGCAGCCGATGTCCTGGAATCCAAATGGAATGACGAGACAAGTGTGCTGTCGTCAGCAAAGCAATATATTGGATTCTTGGTGTTTTCAATAAGTTGTTGATATGCAGTAAAAAGAGGGTTAGAGACAATATGGATCCCTGTGGAACACCAGCATTGATGGTAAAAGTATTCGAGAGATATCCATCGATCGCCACTTGCAGGAAACTGACTTTTAGGAAGCTGGAGAGCCATACACAAAAATGATCCGACAAGCCATAGCATCGAAGTTTGGCTAGCAAACTCTCATTCTACACACGATCAAAGGCCTTAGAAATATCAAGCGTGTGGCTGTTCGATTAATGGACTAATCAAAATGATCAAACTGCGTATAAAGGTGTGTATTTTAGTGTATTTAAAATTATTTTATGTATATAAAAACCATCCTTATTTGTTATACAGTAATACTGTCCTGTGAATAGGAAATATATGATTATTATTACTATTATTGATAATGGTTATTATCTGATTGTTCAGAAAAGTGCAAGTGAATCTTCAAAATACTAGAACAATGATAATGACGGAAGATATTTGACAGAAATGATGTGGTTTTATGACGAAGTCGTCGAGTGAAGCCAAAGTTAAAGAAGGCTGGTGAAGTAGAGGAATGTAACAGCGCCGGACCGCATTCCGAGTTGCCGCCACGTCAGTGTGCGCCTGAGGCCTTACACCCGGCATATTCAAGATACTCCAGTGGAGTACGTAAAACTGAGTGGAACCAAAAACTCATTTTCAAAGTTCTTGTCAATTTCAAATTTAGATTCTTCAAAAAGATTTTTAGATTGTACCAAAATAGTTTATTCATTGATGCTACATATTGACAATAATAAAGCTGTAGATGATGAGAATTTGACCTGTTTAGCACTTCTGGATTATAGCAAGGCCTTTGACACTCTTGATCACGAGAAATTGTGTGACAAACTTGTCTACCATGTCTATCCGAATAATCGTACTCAAAGAGTTGTATCGAACACTCTACTGGTATCAGAGGGAATGCCACAAGGATCTATCCTTGAGCCCTTGCCTTTCAGCTTATATATCTGTGATGAAACACTTTCCTCCGTGACCAATATAAAAAATTCAGGAATGTGGTTTGATCCAGAACTATGCAAATCACTGATCATGTCAAAAATTTCTTATTGCGACAGTATTTATGAAACTGCTTCAAGACGATACGATGTTTTTCGACAACAGCATATTCAGAATAGCTACTAGCTAGCTACTGCTACGGAAATATGACCGTGCAAGAATAAGGATGGTTAAAAATTGAGAAACTTAGAACACCGCATCTACTCACCAACGCACACACGTAAAGTTTTGATATCTAATTAACCTGATTACTTAGTGAAGAAGCTTAGAACATTCTGAATAATTGATAAATTCACCACACCAGTAACAGTTTAGTTTTAGTCATCCCGAAACACAAATCTTCCATCTTCACCCTCTGCTTTTCGTATAATGCACCTAAACATTATAATCAACTACCCCGTGAGATTAGATCTTATACAATAAAAAACTTTAAAAAAGACTTAAGATTTACTCAACTGTCTAGTCTTTCATCTATTCCCGATCTTGGCAATACAAAAAGAAATTTTCTACAGCGGCTGCATAAACTAATTTTCTGATCGTGTCATCACAGTATCACTGTTAACTTAACTTTTTTGTTATTGTTCAATTATTGATATTTCCAGATTGAGAATCCAGCAGCTTCAGGGTATTTTTAGGGGCGGAGCTCCATACATGAGAACAATAATCCAAAGAAGGTCTGATCTGAGCTTTATAAAGCATCAAAAGTTGCTGAGGTGTGTAAAGTTTTCTGGTTCGGAGTGTTCCAAGCTTTTGAGAAGCAGCCCTTGCAATTCCAGCAACAAGATAGTGCCAAGACATATTAGTGTCTATTTTAACAACCAACAAACTCATCGAAGCAGAAAGGGGAATTGTAAGTCCTGACATTATTATATCCGGTTCAGAGACATTCATCTTTTTGGAGAAAACCGATGCTTGGGTTTTCGTCGCATTGAATTGAACCTGGTTACTTTCACCCCAATTCGAAATTACTTCTAGATCCTCATTAAGATATGCAACCTGCTGCCGGTGAAGGTGGGCATCCGCAACCGATTTTCTGGTATCCAAATGGGATGACGAAACAAGTGTGCTGTCGTCAGTCAAGCAATATATTGGATTAACAGATTGACCTGAAATTTGGTACACACATTTATTTTGATGACAATATAATTTAAAGAATTCTGTATAATTGTGGCCGCACCTACAAAATGGGGAATTACATACCACAACTACCTCAATATGGGTATCAAATGACAGGGCTTGACTATATAGAACTACAGTAGTACACTATGGAAAAGATGCAAATTCAATGTAATCTATAAAAAGAACTTTGTCGTCTCAAACTCGGGATATAAGCATAGGTCTCCCACTTAAGTAAAGATTGTGTATCGTGTCGAGGGGTGTGTGGTGTGATACGTCATTAGCGATACATCACCCAAGTTTAGGTAAAAGGTTAAAACGTGCCAAGAACAATCATCTCGATATGGTGGTCTGGATAGAGTATGTGGGGTTTAAAGAGGAATTTTCGATATTTTATCCGTTTTTCCTTTTCTTTTCTGACGATATTCGTCTCGCCAGTAGCTGAAAACTCCACGACAAATATCTTCTTGCTCTAATGTTCGCGAAGAACTACATCAGGCTTATTAGCTTGTATGGTCCTGAGGGTAAAAAAATTGTTCAAATAAAATTGACACTTCTTGTTTTCCACAACAGATTCAATATCCCCAGGAGCATAAGGGTAACACCGGTGTTCTGTCAATAACGAAAAAGTGCCGCGTTATTTCGATGGATATAGACTGAAACTGCATATGCTGAACATGCTGACACCAAGCGCCTCACTGCAGGCCCTGCACCTTATGTCAGGAATCTCTATACCCATCACGCGACTGCGGTAGGCTAAGGTGTTGAAGATACCATCTCGGCAGACCATGATGAACTTCTCATTTTTGGACTTAGGCCCACTCGATCTGAGGAAAGCCGAGGTCTTCAATGTTGTTAAGGAAGACATATGCTTATCCTTGTGCTGTCGCAAGAAGTGATACCTGCGACTTTGATAAAGGCGTTTTGCTGGACGGGTTTCAACTCAGTGACAGATTTGTGATCACTTCGTTCAGTCTCGAAAACTAAACCGAGTTCACCAGCTACTTGGGCAGCTGCTCTTAAGAGAAATGTTACAATTTTTTTTCTCTCATGGTCGCGGCCATGTAGCGAAAAGGATCTGAACTACTGACGACTTCACATGTTCCATCAATACCATTCTGTCATGTAGATACTTCAAACTCAAAAATTCAAGGCCTTCCTGTTGTTGGTGGAATTACAACCGTGGAACGGATGATTTGGGATGAAAACTTCTATGGAGGTGTATCATTTTTCAGGTCTTTACTCCATTTTTATCATTTTTATCATGATTATCATCATTATCTTCATTCATTCTGAGACATACAGTAAATTTTTTAAAATTCATCATAGAAATAACTGTTTTGTTCCTTTCAAATTGTTGAAATGGCAAACTGATCTGGTCTTTCTTATCGCGAGACAGTTTAGATGTAGTTCATACTTACTTTTTTGGTCAAGAGTAACATTGAATTCAGTTAATTTTCACGCGAAATCAAATAGGACATCTTTGTTGAAAGCTTTAGAAAAGTAAAATATTTTTGTCAAAGCTATATTAAATGTTTGTTGGCCGTGTTCTGAAGGTTTTTATACCTGATATTTCATCTAAGACTGTGATAGACATTTTTAAAGGGAAAGATGCAACGGACGAAGTGGTATGGTTCTTCTTATTACAGTAGATACATGAGTGATATCACATCTAGTACAGTTATTGTAATATCCTCCGCTGCAGTGCTGAACATATATCTAACTGACTTGAATAAGAAATAGATTCCTCTAGTAAACAAGAAATATTCGTGATTACCTTCGTGACCCCTGGGTTAGCACATTTCCATTACTTGCTATACTGCTTCTCAAGTAGCACCATAGTTGCCAATGGAAGATCGTATTGTACCACATTTATTTAAATAGTCCGCACGTTTTCCATGGCTTGTGCAAACTGTATTGATGCTTGTGTAATACATAATAGAATCTAGACGTTTTAATAATAAATGTGGTTTAGATTTTCTATAAGACAATTGTATCATTGTGACAGGTTCCATCACAAAATAATGAATTATTCACTTATATCCCCAATCTTGAATTAATATCTCGGACTATTAGCGCTTATCTGGAATTTTTCACATTGCGGCTGTAATTGGAATAAATTTATTTTCCATCCTCTTCTATTATCCCTAATTTTTATTACCATTTTTATCATTACCGAGATTGCGACTGTGGCGCCCTGAGTTAATCGGATCACAAGTCGGTCTCTCAAGAACGTGATCAAGAGATGCCGAGGATTTGCCGTGTACGCCTGTCTTCATCTTAGCCTCACATATCTGCGAAACGCGAGCTCGACCACCGTGCCACAGTGACGTTCATTTAGTTTACCGAAAATTTTTAGCTCGGAAGTTGCGTTTCTTTTCGTAAGATGTTACCTGGATATGATTTTGGATTCAAAGGATCGAAACATCGTGAATAGCTTGGTTTTACATATGATAGAGCTGACCGATACTTGATGAAAATTCATCATAACGTATTCAAAAATACTCCAATGTGAGATTTCAAATTGATAGTTTACAAAACAGCAACAAGTGTTTTGCTATACAAAAGCATCTTCAGGCGTCATAATACAGAATACTGTGACGCCTTAATGTATGTATGTGATGCCTGACACTGTATTGTGATCCCTGAAGATGCTATTGTATAGCGAAACATCTGTCGCGATTTTGTAAAATGGCAAGTGGAAATCTCACAATGAAGGGTTTTTTTGAATACATTGACAATATATTTCCTTATTAGTTTTATAGCAATAATTGCTTTTCATTTCACATTTCAATAATTCGATTACCTTGTCTTTTTACACACTCAAAAACATCAGAATAACCTATGAAATGAACTACTTGATCCTACATCATTCGAGGAGATAAGAACATCAGAACACTCAGCACCGAAAGACAAAAAAACTGGACCAATGCCAAAGAAAGCCCTCAAGCTCCCCCTAAAATAGGGCTAATAGCGCTAAGCAACCTTATGAAAGCCATACTGAGAAAAAAGCAGTAGTGGTCATCAGACTCACTTCATTCATGAGCAAGGTAGCTCACCGTGTCATCAAGACTTGGCTGGAAGCAATACAGAACGTTTCAGTACTGCCATTCGACCAAAATGCAATTTTTGGGGCTGTCTCTTTCGCAGGATTTAATTTAAAGAAGGGATACCACACAGGAGCGATCTTTTCTGACACAGCAGATTTGTATAACAAGATAATTCTAAAAGTTTACACTGTACGTTTAATAAGAAATGAAATGGAAGTTGAAAATTCATTAACCGTGCTTTCCTGATCTGCGGATTGCAGCTGCAACTTTCAATGGTTTTCAGGTGTTGTGTTGAGTTTTGAGGCGAGAAAAAATCATTGCGAGTTTGTGAGCATATACAATTGCAACCACTTCACTACATACACTCAATCAAAAGTTGCGAAGTTCAAATGATATAGCAATGATCAATCACATTAAAGACGACACAGAAGAGCTAGAAGCAGACACACAGACAAACAGACAAAACAGCCCTAGGAGCCTGATCGTAAAGTGCCTTCGAGTTAACCTGCTACGCCTACATCAGCAAGTACCTAGACTAGCAAAACTGGTTGAATATGTGAAATGAAGCATCTCAGAAAAATATCAGATGGTCCAATAGGACACATGACCATGAATGGAAATCAAATTCCATGAACAGACTCAGCTGAATATCTAGGAGTTAGCTCAGTACATAACGTAGATGATAGAGCTAGCAAAAAGCGCGACATAACCTCTACTATTTGGTAGGACTCAGAAGCAATATGAACCTCAGTTTGAAACTGATTATGATGAAGATGGCCTATGATACTGTACATCTCAGCAACATGGGGACAATTTACTTATACATACAGGACCAAAATCATGCAGTTTTCAAAAGTCTACTTACGTATGACAGTAAACATACCAAGATTCATTCCAAATGATTCGATATACAGGGATCCTGACATCAACAAACATTATTCAGATAAGCACCTCAGAAACAATGTGAGAAGTATATTCAACAGAACAGAATTGAAAACTACAGGAACCCACTACTACAGGACATACATGAAGACTTATACAATAGGCAGACTAGCGACCACTACGAGAAGCGAATGTTGAAATTAGCAATTACACCACGATATCTAACAATATACGCACCAGTACGGATAGGGACTATTATGCAAAATTAGGCGCACAGACACCAAGGAAGAAAAAACACAAATAGCAGAAGTAGGGAGGTTTGAAGACTCAACTCGAAGATATTGAGATTCAAATCTCATTAACGTGCTCGAGTTAGCAAAAAGGCCACTTGTCAGGAAGTGGAAGAGAACTGTGGTAAGACGAGGTTGTGAAACATATAGGAAATTATCAACTTATCAACTTACACTGACGAGAGGCCAAATAGCCCGAAACCGGTCTGCAAGTGTACGCGTCAAAAACATATGCAGGAATTAGTTTCTTGAAGACACCTGTCGGATATTATCCAACGTCCTTCGTGATATTAGCTAGGGGAGTAGTTGTTTTCTGATAGGTGTTAGTCCATTAACCTAGAGTGTAGGTAAGGAAATACTGGCCTGAACGAAGTGTTCCTTCAGATAATCTGATACTTTAGAAGGTGACCATTTTGTCCTAAATTTCTCAGGTGCTCAAAGAGACGGTAGCGACGAAATAATTTCTAAGTGTGGACTAGTAGCAGGATATTTAATAAACCGTCAATGGTATTACCTTTTATTTCCTTTCACTTACTGAGAAAAATCTTCCCAGAAAAACATCCAACGAAAACGACATCTAGATCATTGAACATAATTTGCTATGTAGAATACATCACTTGATTTAAACGGCAGGCAGAAGAATTTAGGTACATCATCAGAGAGGTAAATCAATATTTGATAACCCATATTTATAGAAAAACTGCCATCATGCTGAGACATACAGTTTTTCTACTAGTAGATAGGAAAGTAGATAGAAAAGTCGATCATCGTGTCATGGGATTCATCCGCATGTATTGATAGACTTTCTCCTCAAGGTGATGCTATTGGTTTTTCCTTGTTTTATTTTTAGAAAAGCGAATACGCTATTCGTTATTTTCCATTTTGATATCATTTTGCCATTCAGAAACTAATTTATCTATTCCTTTCAAGTATCTAGAAAACAGTGCAGACTCATCGTCCCTGAAATTCACAATGAAAAATAATAATCAATTAGTAATAAAAATAATACATATCAAATGAATTCACTTCGTCAACACAAATTATAAATAAAAAACAATCAATCATACTTTGAAAATCATCATTTATATACCTAAGTTAAATGAAATGTTGGAAATTCATAAAAAAATTATTTTTCCATGACTGTAATCAACTCAGGATCTGGTTTCGATGCAATATATTCTTCACATCCGTTATTAAGTTTTGTTGCAAAGAGGTCAACTTATGGTTTACAAATAGATTGAAAGGAATTTTGTGATTCGGTTTCGTATTCGGTTTCAATTTCAAGTGACGGAGATTCAGAGTCTGCCTCAGTATTCAGTTTGGTATTGATATACGAGAAAAAAATAAAAAATTCCTAATATCTCCAGATATCTTGATCAATTCTATGTAGCTTTTCAACTTTCATGACACCCATTTTGTTGATACAAGATATTGCTGTTTTATTGTCGAATCTATTACAAATATTACAATTAGATTCGTTTTCGTGAAACTAGTGTTAGAATTGGATAGTTTCTAGCTCTAGAATATTAATATGATTCAGTTTTTATTCAAGACTTCAAAAGCCACGAGATTTTTTGTTAATGCAAAAACCCCCCATTCAGATTTTGAGGAAGCAGAGAAAATTTCAAGTACGAATTTTGGTTCTTTGAAACAATTGGACTAATTAGGATGTTAAATATTCCCAATTGTAAATCATTTCGAATAAAATCAGGATTTTTTTTCATCGTAGTCGCAAACATTTTCAAGTAATGCCAAATATTCAGCCCTTTCTCAACTTTTTATGTGGACCCAACCATATTTAACAGCAGGCCAGGCTGCTACCAAAATACCTATGAATTTAGACATGTCTCGTATAGAACAATAGACGGTTTTTATATATTTCTTTGCAAAAAATTCAAATTTTTTTCCCTTTACTGGTAATGACATTTCTAATTTCATGGTATCGGTATTGAATCCTAGATAAACAACATTTCTGACAAGTTTCCAGATTGCTCTTGTCTGTGTTTATGATAAATCATAAAGAATAAGGAATTGGAAGTGATGATATCATCTTGAATAGGATATACATACTATTCCTAATTTGCGAAGATTGTTTGATTCTGGCTTCAATATTTTGATAAAACTGTATGGTGCAGTACAAATTCCGAAAGGCAATGAATCAAATCAGTATAACTTTCTTTTAAATATAAATTCGAAGAATTTTCTGTTTGGATTTTTCGCCGTTGATCGTGCAAAGAATGTTCTTTTCAACAATTCAGTAATCCTATAATTTGAGATGAAGATGGTTCACAAATCTGTTTAAAATTTTCAGATTCAACATAAATTGAAAAGAGTCATTAAACTTTTTTGTGAGAACAAAATTTGATGAAAATTCCCCGTTTGACGGCAAATTTGCACCGATCGTGCCTAGTTCACAAATAATTTTATTAAAGGCAGTCATATGACTTCCGTTGATTAAATTAGGAGGAAATTCCTTTTGGAACGATTGATTTTTGAGAAGAACTTCATAACCATATATACATTCGAACAATAACAATATTTGTGATTATTCTCCAATTTTCTGTTTAATAAATAATAATAATAAAAACAAAAATGTATATGACTTGTTACAATTCTTATACCACAATTGAAAAAATATATATACAATTTGTATAACTGTTTAAAAGTCATTAAATATTGACAAATATTCAGAAAATTAGGACATTTTCAAATAATTTTGAGAGTTTTGTTTTTTGTTAGATTTTCAAAAATGTAATTGACCAGATTTCTAATATTTTAAAAGTCTTAAGAAGCCATCATACTTATTGTAAATATAATCATAAATATTTATCATTTTTACAAAGAATTCATGATGGAAACTCTTTTAAAAACCCTTGCATTACGTCTTATTTCACGCGGAATGTTTCCTTTATTTTCTTCATTAAGTTCAGGTTTAGTGATGATAGATATTTCATCCTCTTCTAAAATACAGATATTATGGATAACGCAACATGCAACAACATACTCTGCCATCAAATTTACCTTGTTATTGGTAGACCACTGTCTACCAGTCGTCCTTTCAATAACCCGATGCATCTTTCAACAGTCACCCGTGCAGATGCATGATGATATCTGTATTTTTTTTTGTTTCTCAGTAAAATGTCCATTATCTCTATATGGAGTGAGTAAATGTTGACGTATTTCATAAGCAGAATCTCCCAGAATATGACTGTTTTCAGGGAATGCATCATCATCATTCAAGTAATCTCCAACTTCTGACAAACGAAAAATTCTTTGATCATGAACAGACCCAGGATGTCCAACATAGCAATGGGTTATCAGAGTCTTGTGATCACATACGAACTACAGCAAAAATTTAACTCTATATAAATCTAGTTTGATAACTTGCCTAAATTAGTACTCCACTTCAAATTAATAATTATTGAATACCTGAAGCTGAATAGAATGGAATCCTTTTCGATTGATATAATCTACTGGATTTTCTTTTGGTGCATTTATACGAATGTGAGTCCCATCAATAGCTCCTATTTTTTTAGGAAAACTACTTGCTCATTCAAATCCATGCATCACATCAATAGCACGATCTCCTGTAGGTCATTTTATAAATATTGAAGCTTTTTTGAATAAGGCATGACACACTCGACGTGTAGCTCTTACAGCAGTAGCCGTCCTACGTTAAATCTGTCACAGACTGATCTATGATAAAAATGAAAAAAAAAATAGTTTGATTTTATACTTGTGAATTGTGGTACAAAACACTATAATAGTTAATTGAAAAAAACAATAACCTATAAGAATCTGTTGTGGTCATTTTCCAAAGAGCTATCATCAATTGATGACGAGAAGGAATTGTAGGACATCCTGGAACACGTCGAACTAAATCTTCTTGTATGAGCTCATGTAAATAATTGAATGTACATCTTGAAAGTCTGAAGAGATCAATAAATCAAATTTACAGTGTATTAAGTGACAAAAATAATTTACCTGAAATGACTTTTGAATTCTTCATCTGAATAAAGAGTAATTACATCATCGTAATCAATAATACGTGGTCTAAGTTTTCGTTTTTCACGATTATATTTTTGTTAAATTGTATTCCATTCTTCATCTGAGCTGGACGAACTAGTTCTTTGTAGAGCATTATTTCGACTCACCAAAAAATTTTCAACTGTTACCGTAAAAGGCATTTTTATTGTATACGAACATAAATTAGTTAAATACTCTTCTGAAATTAAAGTATATATGTATTTTTTTCAATAAATCACGTTAACCCATAATCAATAAAATCATACCACTTATAATTTGTAACATAATCTCATCAGACGCACCATTTGTATTATTTAAATAAACGCCCAAAACGCTCCAAAATCCAATCCACTCGAGTTTACGACAGAAACGCTCGCAAGCAAGTGGAACGGGAAAAACTGCGTTCGTGAGCGTGATCGTTGTGAGCGCGATCGTTGTGAGCGCTTAGTGGAATGCACCCAAGGTCGGCTGACAGTGACAGACGGCAGAATAAAAGAAAACCTTGGTGTTGTGGTTCAAGCTATCATAAAGATGTAAGTACAGACATTTTGAATGATGGAAATATAATAAGACGGAACATCTCGAAAATGTGTGTAGAGTGAGGAATCAAGAATTGTATTGATGAGGTAAAATTAGAACAATATGAAATTTTCAACATGAGAACATATTTACATTATCTGAATAAATTTGAATTGAATATTGGAATAAAAAATAAAAGTACGAATTTAATGTAGATACTGGTTCATCGGTTATAGGTTTAAGCGGAGAAACATATGAGAGGGAATTTAAAATGTTTAGGTTATGTGAAGAGTTTATCTTATTAAAGGGCAATATAATTACATCAGAGATAGTTTTTAGAAGAAACAACATTGAAAAGTACTGAGAAACTAGTAGAATATTGTGTCGTTGATCATGGTGCTAACCAGATTTTACTTGGTCGAGATTTTTTGAAACTTTTTTGAAAAAATTGAATGTTTCTAAGATCAACAGTATTAAAAATTTGGAAGCTGATCTAATCTCAAAATACCCAACAGTTTTTTGTAGTAGTATTGGGAAATATAAACCTTTACAGGTAACATTTCAGGTTGAAGAAGGAACCAAACCAATCTTCTGCAAGGCAAGACCAGTTCCGTTAGCTCATAAGGTTGGAGATTTGTCTCTCTTCTATACATAGTTTTACGGGAAGTGTTCAAGTGACTTGGCATATTTGATTCCACCAAGAGCGGTACATATCAAAAATATACGATGAACTGTAGCTGCTCATCGTTTTGAGGTTCAACTCAGTACACCTCGAACTCCACTGTTCAAACCCAATGTAAATTGCTATTTTCGCACAGGCACCGCTCTTAGAGCGCCTTAAGGATTTTCCTGCAGTGCTTGTGTTTTGTCCTTGAAAAAAAGAGACGTATCGAGGAACAGTTGGAGATGATGACTAAGCAGGATATCACCGAACCCGTATAAGCATCAAATTGGGGAATGCCAGTAGTACCGATGTTGAAGACCGATAATACCATCCGCACTTGTGGAGATTATAAAATAACGTTGAGTAAATGTTTGGAAAATGTGAGGTATTCGTCACCTCGAATTGATGAAATATTTGCAAAACGGAACGTAAGTAGGAATTTCACCAAACTGGACTTAAACAGTGCATATTTGCAATTCATGTTGGATGAAAAATCTCAAGAAATGGCAACACTGATTACTCATAAGGGTCAGTACCGTATGAAACGTTTACCCTTTGGAGTAGCATCGGCTGTTGAAATATTGCAACAAAGCCTACAGCAAGTCTTCCAAGGAATGGAAGGTGTCATAATATACATGGACGATGTTATTGTTACGAGGAGAACAACAGAGAAACATACCAGAAACTATGAAATGGTATTGGAACGTATGAAAAACACAGGATTGACGTTGACAAAGGATAAATGTGATTTTCTCAAGAAAGAAATTGAATACTTAGGCCATATTATTGATAGTGAGGGTCTACGGGAAACTTCTGATAAAGTAGAAGCAGTGTTGAATGCACCTAGACCAAGGATCGCAAGGCAAGTTAGAAGTTTTACAGGATTAGTGAATTATTACCCAAAGTTTCTTCCTGACTTAGCAATGGTAATGAACCCCTTGTACAAATGTTGAAGGAGGGAGATGAGAAACTTGAGTGGAATGGAGAAACAGAAAGATCCTTCAACTTAACCAAAAAAATTCTGGCAGAAGACATGAAGCTCAGTCGTTTTGACCCTAGTAAGGAAATATTGTTGACAAGTGACGCATCGTCGGAAGGTATTTCGAGTGTATTATTTCATAGAGAGAATGGCAAGGAAAAATCAATAGGGTGCGTATTCCGTACGCTGATGCCAGCTGAAAAAAAGTATGCAACGATAGATAAGGAGGCGTTGGCAATCGTATTTGGACTGAAGAAGTTCGAACAGTATCTGAGGGGAAATAGTCATTATCAAAACAAATCACAAGCCTCTTGTGAGTTTATTTGGAGAAAATAAGGGCATCCCGGAAAGGAATCGAGATCGTTTACAGAGATGGGCAGTATTCATATCATCATTCGACCATAAGATCAAATACCTGAAGGGTGAAGAAAATCATATGCCTGATTTTCTTCCACGAATTCCTTTGCAGGTTAATACAGTCTCGAGAGAACATGTTACTGAGGGATACTTGTACTTCGCAGCGTCAACAGAGAAATGGCCAGTGGATAACAAGAGAGTACGCCAGGCAACGAGTGCAGATGAAGAACTCAGGATGGTAAAGAAGTTCATAGAAGAGGGTTGGCCGCAGAAGTGGCCCGAGTTTTTGAAACATTATCATAGAAGAAGAGACGAACTGGTGGTGGAACAGGGCTGCACAATAGCCATTCAAGCATAGTGAAAATGATAAGATTGGCAAGTTCCTATATGTGGTGGCCCGGTTTGGATCAGGAGGTGGAGAAGCATGTGATAGCATGTAACCTTTGCCAGGGAAAAAGGGGAATCCACTTAAGGAAGTGGTACAACCATGGCCCCTGGCCAAAAAGCAAGTCCATCTGAATTTTTTAGGTCCCATTCAACAAAGGAATTTTCTGCTTGCTACTGATACTTTTACTAAGTGGCCAGAAGTATTCGAAATGAGGACTATCACAACACGGAAATGAAATTGAGAGAGATATTCGCTAGGTTTGGTCTACCACACACCGTAGTAATCGACAATGGTCCATCGTTCATATCAAACGAGATGGAAACATTTTTTCAGAGGAATGGATTTCAGAATCTGACTTCACCACCATACAACCCAGCAAGTAACGGAGCCGCTGAAAACATGGTTCGGACATTCAAAAATAAACTCAAGACAGCGTTAACAGATCCGTCGAACAAATGAGTACAGCTACATATACTTGTTTCTCGTTTTCTAATAAACCTCAGGAATACAGAGCACTGTTCAAAAGGAACATCACCTGCACAGCTGATGTTCGGACGCCCAGTCAAAACAAAGGTGAGTCTTTCACAAAACAGAATCAACAGTCCACAAGAAGAGAAAAAGGGTACCGATAGAAGGCAGGAAAAACACATTTCTGGGAGAAAAAAGCTGAAAACCTTCGAACAGGGAGAGGAAGGGTGGATTGAGGATTACAAGACAAAGTCTGTGAGCAAATGGGCTAAGGGAATAATCCACAAGAAGATAGGAAAATGATTTACTTTTGTGAGCTTCCAACGGGACAATTATGGAAAAAACATACAAATCAAATTCGCAAGAGATGGGGGAGAGAGACATCCCAAAAATAGACCAAGTAAGCACTGGGGAGGCACACAGTGTTGAAAGTAATATTGTTACAGATATGTCAAATATAACCAAAAATACATTTGAAGAGTTTTTCAGATTAAATAGCAATGAGGTTAGAGAAACTTCAAATGTTCACTCTAGTAACACACCCGAATTCAGTTCAGTAGAAACTTGTGACTATCACTAAGAAATAAGGAGATCCAGTAGACCGAGGAGGGCGCCAAGTAAATTCAATTGTTAGGATATGTTCATTGTTTGAGCAAGGGAGGGGTGCAATGCATTGAGGTTCACAATTTGAGCCTCCCGCCAATAGGGAAGAATATGTATGCGCGGCAGATAGCAGAAGGTAGGGGAAAGAGCACACTCATTTTGGGACGTGATGTACTCATGAATGTACTTGTCAAGGACGTGAAAGTATCTTCCGTAACTGTAACCGAATGTAACCGGCATATGTCGTTGTATGACAGGTGGTACGCAATAAACGAATCAATCTGGACTCTTCGTTATTTCCATCAGCCCACAAACATTTCATTTTAATTAATGGGTTTTTCCAGATTTCTCAGCAGCAAAATATTCTCATTCATTTGCCTATATTTGATCAATAGGAAAATCGTTTTACTGACTAAATATCAGTATAATTAACCAAAGAGTGTAAACTCGTACTATTCAGCTAAATCAACTGAACGATTATTTACTTTCATAGTATCTATTCCTGATGAATGTTTGACGTGATTCTTTATTTAAGCATTACTTTTTTATTCGTGAACCGTTTGAAATAAATCAGTGTTATGTGAAGCACAATACATTAGTGAAAACATCAACTAGGTACAATTTTATTATGTGTTATGATTTTGAGAATCCTACTGATACAACAAATAAAACATGAACTTCAAAATGAAAAAAATTCATTTGTATTAGATAATTTACTGATTTGAGTAGCCTTTGAGTAAAATCCACACCTCATGTCCAATATACTAACGACTACTTTTTCCCATACCAGAGTAGGTATGCTTCCTACAGCTTACATTGGACCAGATAATTGATCTGTGTGAAAATTATCATCAGCTGTTATCATTTCACTGTTTGGAAATGATAAGGGAGAAAAGCAGTGACTTCAATCAGGTGGATTTCAGTTTTCAGGTATTTTTCTGATTTTATAATTGAAAAAGTTTTCATATATTTGCATATTCTTGATTCATGAGAAAATCTTTTTCCAATCTATCAATATCACTGTGAATATAGTTAACCAGTTTCAGACAAATCAATAGAATAAGTATTTTCATTTGTAGTATTCTCTTCCAATCAATGTTTGACGTTATTTTAAATAATCAAACACGCAATGTTAAGTGGAGCTCACTACAATAGATTAGTGAAAACCCCACGCAAATTGATTGAGCCTTTTTTGAGAAGAGCGTACACAAACGCTCAGTTAAACAGATAGCGATCATTTTCATTTATTATATGAATTGATTATATTAGCGACAAAAGTAGAAGTTGCAGTAATTATTCTGGTTTCTTCCATAATGGATAGGGTCCCCAAGGACACTAATACATCCACGAAACAGCATTAAGGACATTGCAGTCTCCATCAAATCAACTTCGAAAATCGAAGCGTTGCATTGGAAGAAATTATTTATAATATTATTTCTGTGGTTGTTGAATACATAAGATTACAGTTTTCTCTTATACAGGCCTCATCATCATTTATTACGGAGAAACTGTAGGAGAAACATTAAGATTGTTATACTCAAAATAAATTTTGAAAAAGAAAGCGACACCTCGATGTTTGTAGACCGGGCGACAAAAAGTCACACTTACATTGAAATTCACAAAATTATTGGCTTTTATTGCAGGTCTTTTGTTGGACATTGCCATTTTCTTTCGGACATAATTTGGGTGTCCATAGGTCGCTTTCTTTGCCTCATATTCGCATAAAATATAATGACCTATCTTTTACCATTTGTTGCATGCAGCAAATATTTTTGTTATACAGCACATGTTGTTCAGGTATTCTCTAAACGGACAGTGTCGAATGAGTAGGTCCGTAACTATTTTGAGTCTATTTCAGCCCCTCTATATAAATGTTTTCTTTTTTGTGTTGCCAGGTGTCGAACTATAGATTTCAGCACCCTCACAGTTTAGAATCCGTATCTCTCTCACCTGTAACGGTATTCGATGCCTGCGATTACTGTGTACTAAGTACAGAGTCAATCTCTTTTGGTCTGCCGATTTTTCCGTTCTTCACATCTTTTCAAGACCATTACGTCACTTTTAGGTTCATTTAAAGCCCCGAGAGCGGTTTGACTGTCTGTAAGAGTATTAGTTTGTTAACAATTTGTATGTTATTTTTACAATTTGTATGTTCTGTTGATTTCATCGATTTTTGATATTTTGAATTGATTATCATTGTTGAATATCTGCTTGTGACAGGTTTTCTTTTCGTAAAATAGAAATTTTATTGAAATATTTTTATTGGTAGAAGTCGGGAATTTTCAGTAAAAATTCGATATATCACGTCTTTCGTTAACATGGAAGTCTTCAACTCCAAAACACATTTCCTATGTGGAATCATTTTGAGTGTGAACAACCGAGCTAAAGGGATAACAAATGGAAATTGAATAAGCCAACCCAAAATGGACGTGACAGTATATTTTTTATCTTTAATTTAGCAGCGAGCTGATAAGTAGCTGCTCCGCGACGTACTTGGAGAATATGTATTTCGCTAAAGGCGCTCAGGCCAACTTCAGATTACGCTCTATATCAGTATTTATTATTCATAACTGAGGCAGAAATGTGAATTACTACCATACCGTATGATAAAGAAAGACTGAATGCTTCCATCCAGATTATCCCTCTTTTATAGCCTGCTAAATATAATTGTTTTCTTCAGCTTGCATTGTTTTTTATCCCGCTTTGTTGTTTCTATAGCAACCTAATAAAATACCTGAGTAGAATTCAAAGAAACCAGACACAAAACAGAAGTTCTTAAGCCTCGTTTCTTGTGAGAGTCAGTGCCGTAGAAATTTGCAAATAAATTATGAAAAATAAGAAATGAAAATTTTCTACGCCTTATAGGACGAAACTGCAGTAACTTTAGTTACGGATAAAAGTGGTAAAAACATTTTTCATGATGATCTCTTACCACGTAGTAACGGCTTCATCCATTAATTTATTGCTAATAAATTTCATGCATGGAACTCAAATGATCATCTAGTGACGGGACGGTCACTAGCGGCTGCATGAAACATATTTCTGAAGATGCAGGTCACATGTGATTGAAAATTATTTTACTGTTATTTTACAAGGTGTTCCTGAAAAATGAAGTATATCAGAGCTGTGTTTTTTGAATTGAGCAGCCCAATTCTCATTCCTTCTTGAATTATAAGATGAATTCATTAAAGTTATCTATTCCTTAATGCAGCCGATTTCGAGATATTGCAAATTTTCAAGACAATCAGTGTGCCTGAAAAATCCAATTTTACACGAAGGCACTCAGAAATAAAAAATATTTTCCATGGGTGTTCAAAAATTTTATTCAAACCTTATTATGAAATGAAACACCCCATCTTATTATTATTCCAAGATAAAGGTCACCTTATTTTCTTTCGAATGATGTTCATTGTTCCAAATTCGAAGGTTTTTGAGTATATAACGCTAATAATTCAGTTTATAATTTTCGGTACTTCGACAAAGTTAAGCCATTATTTTGTGTGGTCGAGTCGGTGGTCGTTTTCCTATCGATAGAGTCTAATTCTGATTTCATGTGATTTTTTAATGGCTCCCTGCAATGAAATAATATTCATGTCACATTGATTTTTTTTATTCACACAACTCATTTCATAGATGAGAATCGTGCGTATGGAAATTTTTGGCTATCATTTATTGGATTGCATAAATCTTCATTTAAAACGAAAGTTTATTCTATTCAAGGAGTCGATACGGTTTCAACCATAGAAGTGTGTTTCGAGAATGACTTGGCATCGAACGTATACGCTCAGAAGTTAATTCGATCCGGAACGTCCGCGTAGGGAGGTTTTCGAAAGATTGTTGTAGAGATTTCGTAAATCTTGTTTCGTTGATTACCCGAAACAAGAAAGAAAACACAGAGTAACTAGACATGAAGACATTGAGTCCATAGTTTTGGGGTCTGAGGCATAGAATCCGAACGTAAGCTCCAGAAAAATTTCAAGTAACACTGGCATAAGTCAGTCTAATGTAGGCAGAATCTTGCGAAAACACAAATATCATCTCTATCGCATGCAATGAACGAGCAGGAGAACTGACTGATTATTTTGACTATGTATTATTCATAGATGAATCTATATTTCATTATTGGGGCCTCTTAAATAGTCAACATTTTTATTTTCATGACACAATGAATAGGGACGTCGTCTATCATACCATTGACCATGATCAGTGGTTATAGTGGGGATCTTGGACCTTATTTTTTCAAAGATACTCTGAATTGAACGAAATATCTAAGGTTCATGTAATATGAATTTTGGGAAATTCTTGAACATGTTTCCTTCAATATACGACGTATAATGTGGTCACAACTGGTTGGTGTTCCTGCTCACTTTCAGTGATCTGTAAGTACATGGATGGTAAATGGATTGGTGAAGATAGCATTTATAACTGGCCAGCAAGGTCACCAGATTCAACTAGTATGGATTTTTTATGGGGTTATGTGAAGAGTATGGTATACGCCACCCTTTTTTTCACAACTCCACAGGATATGAAGAGGGGAATTGTGAACAGTTTTATAACAGTAGCACCGGCCATGTGATGTTATATCATTCAAAAAAGGGACAGATTATGTCTAGAGCAAAAGGGCGGCCATTTTGAAAATGTTTTATAGTATTATTCATTGAACAATATTTAAAAATAATCGTATTTATTCAAACACTTTTAACTCAATGATAAAATTAAAAATTTTGTTAATTGGCAATGGCAATGGCTTAACTTTGTCTAAGTATCGAAAATTGAAAACTGAACTAAAATTGTTTGCTCGAAAACTTTCCACTTTAGGTTTAGGAACAATGTACACCATTCGAAAGAAAATTAGGGCACCTTCATCTTGGAGTCACAACATATGGGGTGTTCCATTTGCAGAATCAAAGATAAGGTTTGAACAATTAACTCATTCGAATGTATTAGAAGCATATATTGAGAGAAGACTTTTGAATCGAATTCAAAAAAAAGTATTTTTTATTTCTGATTCACTTTTTGTGAAATGGGGTTTTTCAGACACACTGATTTTGTAGAAAAATTGCAATATTTCGAAAACGGCTACATTTAGAAATGGACAACCTAAATGAAAGTCCTTTTAGAACTCATCTTAGAATTCAAAAAAGGCACGAGAAGTGGGGTGTTCCATAAAGAAAAACATAACTTTGATATACAACACTTTTCAGAAATACCTTGTATGTAGGAAATATGTTTCATCTAGCCACTAGAGACCATCCTGTTACTCGTGACTCACCCTGTATATTGCAATAAATTTATTCTCTTTAATTTTGGTTGCAACTAACTCTGGTATAGAATTGGTTGGGTTAGGTATCATTAAAAAATGCTGCTATATACACGAACGATGTGAATAATTTGAAGAGAGCATACGAGTATCGCGTTGAGAGTCGATTTTCCGCCCAATGATCATATTTGTTCTCAGAGCCTAACATTTTTAAACTCATTTGACAGTAAATTTCAGTTCTCATTCCATCTGAGATATTGTTGTAGCTGATGTATGCTTCTCCCTGCTGGGAAATGTATACTCGAAAATATGTGTCCATGGTAACTGTTCGTTTGACTCGACTTGGTTGACTCTCCGGAGAGCGGTATTTGTATATATTCGCGGAGATCTGTAGCTGCCCATCATTTCAAGGTTCAACTCAGTGTATTCCGCACTACACTTTTCAGGAAATAATTCATTCGGCGAACCTTGTTTGGGTGGAACGGTTTTCCAAATGAATATGGTCTCACGCAATTTGAATTCAACGTAAAACTCCACTTCCACAGCTGTCAGCAGTTTCCAAAGATTCTCATGTAACCCCCAAAACCAAGATGAAATGTAATGATTTCTTCAGGTTACATTTGGTAGCTGTTGTGAGCTGCTAAGTTTTCATATCAGCTTTAGATCGAATCGTATATAGTTTATTGTTTTTCCATAATATAGAAATTTTTGTCCAGATGTGATACGCCAGTTACTGAAAAGTAAGTTGAAGAGGATAAGCAGGAATATACATAATTTTTTAAAATATAACGCATGCGTGTTTTCAATTTTTTACATGAGGCATTGTATCTATAAAGTCATATTATCATATAGAAAATAATGGATCGAGTCAACATCCTTTTCAAACCTCAACGTGATCTGATAACATGTTTTTGGAATAATTTTTCGAAATCTTATCGACCAGCAAAATTAACAGTTGATATAATATGAAATCATCCATGATTTCCTAAATTCCCCCAATTTGGACTCCACTGATTGGTAAAACTTCAAATTCCAACCAGAAAACTGAAGATCTTGATAATTATTATATTCGTATGCAAAATAATACATAAGTACTTTGAAAATACGAGTTTTAGGAATTCGGTTGTGCATAAAATCTCGAATGACTTCAATAAATATGAGTAAGGTTTGATTTGATACAAATCTTTGTTTTATTAGCAAATTGAGTTTAGCGTTGATACGGCGAATGTTCTTGGAGATTGCTTTATAATACTGAATTGAGATAATGAAGCCAATCCGATTTGGCCAATTAAAAATACTTCAAGTTAAAGAGATTTGCTACCTGTATATTTCGCCAGAAGCAGCATCTGACTCAGGTTACTGTTTCATCAGGATAAAGAAACCCGGAAATAGGTCGGGAAACAATGTCAGTGCTGTGGGAAATGGTTCAAAAATGTATGAATATCGAAGTCAGAAATATCCACTCTCGGTTCAAAAATTATTTGAAAAATGGAAAGCAATATACTCAAATGGCTAAACATCAGAATTTCTTTATCAAACATAAATCACGCCAGTTTCCTCAAAGATCTATTGTAGTAGGACCTACCGGTTTCAATAGATTCATTGATTCATTGTTTGGGCTACTTATCGACGAGAATATGATTTGGCACGATTTTCTTTGCCATAATATCGTAGTTTAGTTAGTAAATTCTCATGCCAGAGAATGTTGGAGAATTCAAAGCTCGTTGTTGTTCTGGATTGTGTCATTTCAAAGGTGACGATATATGAAAGAACACCACTTATTGATTTTTGCTTGCAGAAACCATATTGAAGGCCGCTCAAAATATAAAGGATCTCTGAATATTTGAAATGTCACAGAGAGTAAAGCAACTTTTCAATGGTTGATTAAAGGATGTTAAGTGTTATGTCTGATAATTGTCTCAAAGCCACTTTCTGGTTTTTGGCCGTGACCTGCAGGTTTTATACCTGAGTTTCGTATATAACTACGGTAGACATTATCAAAGGTGGTGAAACAATGGACGTTATGTTCAACTTACCCTTCTAGCATGTTATGCATTGTTCGTGGTTCACTTTCACTGGTCACGTTAAATGACCTGATACGTGTATTTTTTATCAAAAAAACGCATCAACTAAATCTGTTGAAAGCGTTGCAGTAATTGAATTACATTTTTCTAGTGATTCAAATTGTATGCAAAAAAACAATAAGTCGTTAAATATCCAGTTAGGTCCTATTATTTTTTTCCAAAGCGAAGCGATTTCGTTATTACTTCTCTGCTAGTTTTTGAGTGTGAACATTCAGTAAGGAGATAATTCATGAGATTCATGTTGCACGCTTCGTATTTTGGCTCGTTGTTGTTTTCGAAAACATATTCGTGAGTTAGGCTCAATCATAGTCGATTAAAAATCATTTGATTTGTTCGAAGTTTGGGTAACAAATTTAAGATAACATGGTTTCAGTAAATTTTTCACTTCTTTCAGTTTTGATATAGATTCTAGCCAATAGTTTTTCCTTGTAAATATCTTTTCTGAGTCCATTTTCATTAACTGATAATTTTTCGATTAACCCAAGGCAACAATTTCTATCGTGGTTTTAGACACTCCTTCGCCAATCATAGACTTTCTCTCATTGTTTTCGTTGGCCTGAATATCAATCTCATGTTGTGTTTTACCAGAATTCTCCCATAACGGCCTATCACATTTTTGTCATGGTGAAAAAAAACATTTACTTTTGACGTACCGCTTTGGAGTTACCTTAGCGTCGTTTCTCCTGGATTGTATTGCATATGGCGGCTCTTCGTCGGTTGGCACTATGAGTTCGTTTAAAAACAAAATTATATCATTGTACAGTGATTCAATGGTCAAAAAAATTTGAGAGGGGCGCCACCGCAACTTTCAAAATGTCTATGTCTAACTATAAGAGACTTTGTCATACGATGTTGTCAAATTGATGGGTTTTATTCAATAAATAAATAAAACATATTTTAACACACAAACATTTAATATGAATGAATCTTCAATGGATCAGAGTAACAGTTCCCAGAAATAAGACATTTAATTCTAATTATAATATTCAATATTAGATACTTTGGGAGGTTGATTTATTAGGTAGAAGATGTTTGAGAAATTCAATTTTCCCAGCGCATATAATCGTTGAAAAACATATACTCTAACCTGAGTGTATCAAAATTTAATATACAAGGATGATTAAAAATTCAAATGGTAGGATTTCATCCTATATGAAAAATGAGTGAAACCTGTTCCTCTGGCGACGGCACCTTGAAGACTCAGTACTCAATCCCGGGCCAACCAGGACTGGAGTGATGAGTGAAGCGATTCTACGATGACTGTATCCTATCTGAGTCCAATCAGCTGTTCATCAGGCTGAAACAGGGAGATAACACTTCGGGTAAGTGAGCCCTATTAGAGCCATAATACCAGAAATATTTATGAGAAGTAGATGTGGGGTTAAACCAAAGCTTAGGAGATAACAAACCACAGGACAGGAACCGTGACAATTCCCTGGGTGAAAATTCTCCGGGTACAACAACCCTATGAATGTTTTTTTAGAAAATAACTGTCCTATACTGTTGCTAGCAAGAGAAAGATGAAAAAAAAGTTGGAAAACTGACCTTCCGTAAAGGGTTTCATCTTGTAGTAAAAAGAGAGCCGTTGGCGTGGTACAAAGTATTCAAACGCCAAATTATTGTAAATTTTCAATATAGGCCTCTATCAAAAGCCAGGACGTTGAGGTTAATGGTGAGATAGATAGAACGGAATATCCACTAAGGATCACTTAACAAACTCAAGATTCATCAGCCGAACAAAACCAGGAACACCTGTATGGCAAGACACCTGTAGCTGAAGCAACAACTTGAAAATAGAAAAGTTATGAATAATTCTGATGGTGAATCAGGAACTTATAATTTTCCTTGTAGTTACAACTTATAAAATGTGATTCATCATTAGAGGTGGTTTTTGAATAGATATTAGCATTGAAATTTTCAAAAGTTTTCTATGTATGTTGTTTTCATGTTCACTGAGGGTATGTCACTACACAGTAAAATCTATGTTGCTCTAAAGCTTTTTTATTTTTTTCTAAAATCAGCAAAATAGGGTAGCGAAAATGTACATGCTACACCGTTTACCTTTAATTTGCATTTGTTTCGAAATATCAGTAAAAGTGATAAGATTTTTGACCTGCGCTGTCTTCAAGTGAGATTTTTCGAAGAGACAGCTTGCTCACGTCATTTATTCAATCACGGTCTATCATTATAACCACGGGTTGCAAACGAAATAAGTAAAAACCCAAACCGAAATGGGGAAAAAAATTAAAAATTTTAGTGTACTCATACCCTAGTGTGCTGATACTAACAAGGACAATGTTACTGGTAAAACCAAAATGATCGCCAGGTCAAATTCTAAAGCCCTTTACGACAGATATACAATCATCGTTGGCCATGTATAGACAATTTGAGACAGTAGCTAACGTCAACGCGAGAGGAAATAGCTATTTCATTAAGTTTTAACCACTTCGGAGTCAAGAATTTGAAAAATTAAACCAGTAATATGAATATCATAGGACTATGAAGCTCTGAACATGCAATATTCATATCAGTAGGTACTTGAAATATGTACACTAGAGGCAACTCAGGAGCAGAGATCAATATCTGAAAGTCACTTGAGAAATAACTCTAGTAATAATAAAATGATAATAATACAGACACATCTGGCTGTCGGAACTGCTGGGAAAAACAAAATTTTTGCTTCTAATATGCTTGCCGTTTCATTGTACTCCTTTAGAGTATTGAAATGGACTTAACTCGAAGTAAAGACCCCAAAGATGATGCATCTCCATAAGAGTTTGCATTCCAGATCACTCATTCCATGATTATACTTCCTTCGATAACACGGAGAGCGTGGACTTTTGAAGTTTGAGTTTTTACGTGACAGAGTTATACTGAATGGATCCTGTAAAGTCATCAGGAGTTTGGATCTTTTTTCTGCATGATTCGCTACCATGAGAATTTCTTCTTAAAGAAGCTCAACTTGCTTTTTTCTCCTTCTTGAACGAGTTGCGAGGTGATCACAACTCTGACACCGCTTTTGAACCCATTCAGCAAAAAGCCCACATCAAAGCCGTGAAGATTACTCCAATTGTGCGGCTACTTAACGATTAGCAGATGCATGGGGTCTTCTTCAACAGCATTGTAGACCTTGTCTCATCGGAGCTTTTGATCTTTGCTTTCCAGGTGAAGTGGACTAGAGTCGAAGACCATCCCGCCACGATGGTGTCTTCAACAGTTCAGTCCGCCTAGTAGTGTGATGGGTATATATGTATGCGAGATTCTTATACATTTACTGTCGGCAAGTCTAGCATATATGAATCAATCTCTCACAACCATGAATATAACATCATATCTGACGACTTATTGAAAATACCCAAACTGCATTTGATAACTTCCAAAATGGATTCTATATAATAATAAAATTCCGTCAAACATAAGAAGTCTTAATTTCAATTAGTTCAAAATCAGAATGAAGCAGTTTTTTAAATCTAGATGTTTTTACATTGTAGAAGAATATTTTCAAAATATCTTTCGATGATATTATTATAGTTGTATAACAATATAACATATACGAAGAGAATGTTAGTTATTAATCTTGGTATTGAAGATATAATTCTTGTTGCGGTTCAACGATATTGTTAGCCTCTTTGTCAAACAAATTAACTAAAAGTACAATTTCATCAGGCCAGTCTCGACTTACCTACTCTGTAGGTTAATGGACTGACACCTATCAGAAAATAACTATTCCCCTGTCTAATACCATGAAGGGCGTTGGATTTTATCCAACAGGTGTCAGTGCAGGAATCTCCACAGAATTATTTCCTGCATATGCTTTTGGCGATTCAACTGCTGGAATCGATTTTCAGTTATAGGAACGAGCACACTTGCAGACCGTTTCGGGCTATTTAGCTTCTCGTCAGTGCAAGTCTTCGTGAAACGATTTGTTAGTGCTTTATTAACTTTATTCACATGAACCACCTAATGATAGTTTGTATATTAATGATCTTGATGATAAAATTGATTTTTTCAATAATGTTCTGCTGGCTTTATTTGATAAACACGCTCCAACCAGAACAGTACGAG
>WOGR01000236.1:0-29141 GCA_015342045.1 Leptinotarsa lineolata | reverse complement strand
GCCGAGACCGCATATGCTGGACATGCTGACAGCAAGTGCATTAGGGTCTCGGACGCCTCGCGGCAGGCCCTGCACCTTGTGTCAGAGTGTCAGAAACCTTTATACCCATCAGGTGACTGCGGTAGACTAAGGTGTTGAAGACATCATCCTGGCATGCCATGATGAACCCTTCAGTTTTCGACTTCAACCCACTCGACCTGAGGAAAGCGAAAGTCAGGTGCTTTGATAAGCCAAGATCTTCAATGTTATTGAAGAAGACCCCAGGAATTGGCTCATCCTTGTGTTGCCGCAAAAGTACTAGTGATCTCGGCGGCTTTTATATGAGCCTTTTGCCGAACGAGTTCCAACTCGGTGACAGAATTGTGATCGCTTCGTTCAGTGTCGAAAACTAAACCGAGTTTATCCATTTTCTGCTCTCTCATGGTCGCGGACCATGCAGAGAAGGGGATCCGAACTCCTGACGACTTTACAGGCAACATCCAAACTCAAAAGTCCACAGCCTCCCTGTTGTCAGGGGAAGTACAACCGTGAAATGGTCGATTTGGGATTTCAGGTCTTCACGTCGAGTTGATACAGCTCCTCTCGAGTCCACTTCACTACATCAAACGAGTAGAGTAAGATTGAAACGGCAAGCATATTTGTTGCAGCAACCGCCATAAGTATCAACAATTCGCAACTACTTCTTATGTCTATTATGGATATGCAGTTGGTTAGTACATCGACAGGCAGATGGGGCGACGTTGTTGGATGTTCGCTTCTGCCTAGTTCGAGGAATGATACTCTAAAAAGAATACTATTTTTAATTATCGGAAATCATCGACTTTAGGTTGATGATTGACACTACCTTGTAGTGACGAGTGGCCAAACAGCCCGAAACCGGTCTGCAAGTGTGTTCTAATGATTAAAAATCGATTCCGGAAGTTGTATCGCCAACTGCATATGCAGAAATTACTTCTGTGAAGAATTCTGCACTAACACTTGTCAAATATAATCCAACGCCCTTCGTGGTATCAGCCAGGGGAGTAGTTGTTTTCTGATAGTTGTAAGTCCATAAACCTACTGTGTAGGAGAGATGAGACTGGCCTGAACGAATTGTTCATTTAGATAATTTGGTAATACAATGAAGAACAATATAAATAGAGCAACCAGTACTGAAATAGTAGTTAATGAAGTGGAGACGATAGGAACAAGAACCCGTGCTTCAACTCAGGTGTTGCAACCGTTACCTCACCGCCTTCGAAAATGTCTACCGCAGCAGTAGACGGAACGTCAGGTATAAAAACCTGCAGACCACGGCCAAAAAACCCGAAAAATAGCTTTCATACAGTTATCTCCTGCCGTGAAAGTTCACATTCTTTGATTCCTCTGTCATTTTTAGACAAAATAGATATTTTAGGAACAACCGGCTACGAGCAACCATTTTCGTGAATTTTAATTGAAGGCTACAGATATTTTAAAAAGTAAAATAATTACGAGTATATAGACCATCAAGTTTGTCTACCGGAGAATCTGACCGATGTAGGACTGAATAGACCTACCAGCTACCAGCCAGAGACAAACATTTCCAACTTCATGAGGGGAGATGTCCATGCTCACTTATAAAGACACATTGTTGAGAGTGTTTTGTTAATGTATATATCAAAAGGAAAATCCAGGGTTAGTTAATTTACCGACGGGATGGTTACATACGTCAACTCTTTAGAAGAAAGGTCGAATAAGGCAAGGTGAAATGGACCGAAGTTAGCTACACCCTCTCATCAGTTTCAATTCAATTCATCTTTAAGAAGTCAACCAAAAACAGGTATTTTCACCTTAGAATACTTAGTTTTAGCAGGATGACTTCAACGTTAGAATTTTATGATCTCGACGGTAAAATAGTGAAATTTTGCCGGTACCCTAAAAAACTAATCCTTGTTGTTTTTCAAACGTGTAGTTAGTGAAACGGATATTTTGTCATTTGTGTGGCGATAAAAAAAAATAATACCCGCAAAAACAACAACATAATGAAATGAGTGAAGAACGTTCTAATGACGTGTTAAAGGCCAAATTTCTGTCCACCGATAAGGTTGTTATAAAAAACCTATGCAAAATAGTCCTAAATTTATATGAGGAAAGGACCTAGTTGCGCCATTCTCCACAGAAAACTAACTTATTAATACTGAAGTGAACATAAACAAAACTGTGAATGTGAAGTGACGTTGTAGACTTCGTCTATAAGTTACGAGGTGGTGGGGGAGGATGTTTTGTCATAATATTTACTACTAGCTTTAATGTAATGAAAATTTCGCATATGTTTCGCATGACGCACATGAATCCCATATTTAGAACATAAACGAGAATATCTTACGTTTTGACAAAAGTTGGTCATGGTATCGGAAATTAGTGAGTTTCCAAGTGACACTTGTCCAAACACGACTTCTGATCAAAAGTTGAAAAAATTTCCGATTAAACCGAAAGTGATGAAAAATTATTGACACATGAATAAATCCAAAAGGTGATTTTATTGAAATCTGCTAATTTTTATTTCGAAGTCCCCAGAAACAAATGAGTGAATTGGCAAAGCCTAAAGTCATTATCATCCGGTATGGGTTTTTCCGACCGCTGAACTTTAAAAATTCGAATAGCTCCTCATCCTGTTATTTGTTCACCAATATTGAAAAGGAAATATAATTCAAATATATATTTATCTTCTGATTTGTTATATTTGATGTCAATTTGTTAGGTGACATCACTTCAGTGGTGAGGTATGCGTAATTGAAAATAAAATCGTAGTGATTTTTTTATTATTCCGTTGGTGAAAATGCTGAGTTGATGAATTGTTCAGAACGATAGTACACCATATATGATAATTTGTCATATTTCTAGAAAATGTCAGAAAATTGGAAAATCACAGCCCAGTTCTGTATTATAGAGCCTTCATGGTAGGTACAGAAAATGGAATGAGGAATATGTGTAGATGTTCATTTGAGAAAAACTTGGATTGAATAACGTTACTTGAAAAAATGAGGAAAAGCGTGCTAGTACCAACTAGTTGTTATTTTTTAAAAATGAAATGAAGCATGCCTAATATGTACAGTGTTAGCATATATTTCAAGCACAGGGTTAGTAATAACTGCAATAAACTGCTTACCAACTGATTTTTGAAATGCAAATTTCTATCGAAATGATCCCATTTCTGAACCTCTTTGACAACATTTTGTCCCGGACTCATTGTATTTTTGGTTTGATTATGACAAACCACAATATAATCATCGTCCAGATACTTTTTCTCAACTCCGTTTTTTATGAGAGCCTTCGCTGCATCAATCATGAGGGAATTGATTTCGTCGATAACGAAGTTTCCAATAAAAACTATATCCACTGTGTCTTTTCTTTCCTGAGGTTGAACTCCCCATCCCCTTCCTTCGAATACATTTCCATCACCGCTGATGAGAAAGTTACAATAAATGTCAGGCCATCCGTTTGTAGCACTCAAACTTTGTAAATCACTGACAATTTTGGAACAAGCTACGAAGTTATCGCAATATCTTCCGGCGGTATGTTTTATTATAACCATATGTACAGGACTAGTAACATTCGTATAATGTTTTGGAGGTCTTGCGCCCCAGTCGCTTCTTACGAATAATTGATGACTTCCAATATGATTATTTTGAGCAGTGCTTGGTGGCATGTACTTGTCCTCTGGTTTATTAAGAACGAATATCACGATAATCGTTCCCATAAGAAGAAGAAATAGAGCAAGCAACAGCCACAAAAAAGCTTTTATTAGTGTCTTTCGTTTATTAACCTCTATGTGGTCTTGTTCTTCTGTTTTGTCTGTCCGAGGTAATTGGGCTACAAAAAGAAAAATACGGCATTAACTGATTGGAACTGTGAATGGTCCCATAAATTATTTCACGTTTCATTTTCAAAATATTACGCGATAAAAGCCAAAATTCAACAAATCAATGAGCCTACAGGGTGATTCCTTGGGGACTATGTCGAAGATTTCGAGAAGAGTAAAAAAATTGAAAGTTATTGAAATTTGACATATAATATAATAATGAAATATGGAATCAATTTCAATAAAACACCTTGTTAGCATCTTCATTACATCAATTTATCAAGACTCTCAAAAATTTTCCAAAATATTTGACATTTGTTAGAAAAAAATACATTTGAAAGACATTTTAAATTTGAATTAACTTCCGCACTACTTTGGAATGTTCTTCTTTTCCGTTGCCAATCTTCCAGAGAAATAAAGTTGATACAAAAATTTCAAAATTGTCAGTTTTTCATACAAGCTTGCCTCCAGAAATGATTTGAAAATTGATATTTCAAACTGACATGATTAGTTTTTTAGAGTCTTTAATATTTTTTCATTACTTAATCGTGGACAATATTAAAAAAACAACTTTCAGTTATATTTCCTATACCTACTCTGGCGTAGAATGAATCCAAAAAGAAGAACTTTTTCCAAACACCAAAATTGCAATACTCTTTTTGACGCACGTCATGAGTAATTGATTTGACTGAAATTCACCAACAAGTCATCTGTGACTCATCACAAAAATAATAAACAGGATATCACAATTCGAGGGTGACCATTGGGATCTCGGAAACCGTTTGAAATGAGACGAAGTGGCGTATTTTGATTTTCTTGAAAAAAATGTTTTGAAATTTGGAAAATTCCGAGAACTTCCGGAGATATCCTGAAAAAACCGATAATGCGTGATTTCGTTTTTAATTTTTCTGGCGTTATTTGGAGCGCTATTGAAAAACAAAATATACTTTCTCATGGCAACTTTTTTAGTTCTACAACATGCAATACTTTGATTTCGAATCTGACGTTTAGTTCTTCAGAAAGCTTTGTTTTCTACATGGACCAATATAATGATATACCCTGTATTCGATAGAACTTTTTATAACAAATTTAAGGATATATCCCAATCCGTTATGGAAAATGGTTTTTGGTCAAAAATAACGATTTTATTTGATTTCATAAACTACAACTTTACGATATGATCTCCACAAACTTTATTTAAACACTATATCACGACATGTTTCGCTAACACAATAGTCATTGCAATATCGATATATTGGGTGAAATCGAGATATGAATAACTGACTAAACTGAGAGGCGGTTATGGACCGAGATGAAAATGTTATTACTCAACTGAAACTGTAATTTTTCTCCCAGAAAAAGAAAATTTTGTTATCAAAAAAGCGTGATATGTTATGAATTTATATGGGTCTAGTTGGAATTCTAGAATTTCTAGTGAGCGATGTTTTCAACAATATCCTAAACGGTTGCAGCCGCATGAATATTACTTGGCCAAACTTGATGAAAATTTGTTAAAATTGGGAAGTTTTGACAAACCCAGAAAAAATATGTCCGGCGAATAATTGCTGAGGAAGAACAAAATTTTGGCAATATTTTTTTATTGAAGGGTGAAACATCATTTTGTAATATTAGGAAAACTTTTATTCATGTTAGTGAAACAAACATTTCAATCTGAATTTCAAAAATAATCAAATATGAATTTGATGATTTTTGACACGTTTGTTAATATCAGGCTCGAATTTACTCAAAAACAGCCGTAAGTCACCGCTTTCGGTAATCTGCAACCGATTTCTCTTTTAGGTTAGCAAAGTTACCACTGCACTAAATCCACGTTCACATAAATACGATGATGGGAATGCTATCAAAAACTGTTGAACGATGGACCACAATCCAGGGTACAATTCGGGATTGGCTTTTGTAGCCAAAATTCTTGGTATACATTTTTGAATTTTATTTTTATTTCCTCGTTCGTTATCAGTTCTATGAGTTCTTTTTCCAGCTGGGGTGATCCTGCTGTGTTGACATTTGAAAAAGGATCCAACACCCAGTCCGATATTTCCAATTTTAAAATGTCCTGGAATCGTTCTGCGAAATCACTGTGGAGGTTCTCCAAATGTTGGCAGAAAACAAGCAAGTCGTCGTTGCTGCTGACAAATAAAGGGAATTGCGAAACTCACGTCTGCCGATATTATTCTTATATAAAAGTAATTTGGCTACAAAAGCAGCAATGACATTTTTATTTTAATCAAATTCAAGTTGTCACTTTGAATATGGAGATTGACATCATTGAATAATTTATACAGGTCTGTCAAGTACGCATATAATTCTTTGAAGTGATGAGGTTGTCGTGCAATTCTTTGTCTTTGTTTCCCAAAAACTCTATTACAGAGTCAAATAAATTGTAAAATCGAGTCAGACAGTTACCTCTTGATAACCAACGCACTTCTGTGTGAAATAGCAATCGTTCGAAATCTTCATCATTAGCAACACGAAGCTGATCAAAAAATCTGTAATTTGAAGAGCTGTTTTGGATTTTATTGACTGCTTTGATGATATATTACAGTGATTGAGAGAGGCGCTCACTCAAATTTTTTGCAACCAAATGTTGCCTATGAATGATGCAATGTACAGCGAGCACATCTGGAATTTTTTTTTAAGTACGCTATGAAGCCTTTGTGACGTCTTGTCACACTTTTGTCTTTTTTATCTGAATGCATTTCATTCAAATGAATTCGTAGCCTTGAGGGTTTCATCGCTTCATTCGAAAATGTTTTTTGACAAAGAAGGCAAAGATGGATTTGTGGGATTTTCAATAAATCAATATTTTATATATTCCGCGCTATACTGCCGTTTCTTCTTTTTTGCTTTCGACATGATTTTGTCTTCAAAAATGCCGAATTAAAGAATCGAGTATTGAAAACTTACTAATGACACCACTCACAGTATTCACCACCGCACCTTCAGCACTTTACCTATCTAGTCGCTAACTAAATTCACTTGTTTTTGTTCGTAATACCGTCGAATGACATTACTGGCTGGTTGTTGTTAAACGTTTATTATTCTATTTGTTGTGGGTCTCTTACCTGGATGGCGCGCGCGCTTTTATATGGGGCAGCGGGCGGGCCTAGTACTTTCGTAAATGGAGACTAGAAACTTCTCGCTTCGCATTGAAGCTTACCACCATCTATTGTACAATTTGACACCTATAGGACAGGAAATAGTTACTGTTTAGTCCCCTAGCTGGCGTTACACGAGGAAACGCGCGTTAAGCGTAAAGGAGTGGAAAAGTTTGTGGTCAAAGCAAAAGACATTTTTAAATTAGCCATCGCCCCCCTAATCTGCTTCAACGCCTCCCAATTTTCTCTGTGCCCTTTACTGCACCGATATAGGCCTCCAGCGCCCACAGGGGGGCGTTATCGCCCACTTTGAGAAATACTAGGTTAGAGTATGGCCTCTCACAATTTTGTTTTTGTTCCATAACTTGAGAACTCCGATTGTGTTTTTTAACAAGGCTAGGTTCTCATATGAGTGTGAATTCATCACTTAGGTAAGTTTCCAGGATTTTCAGCTGTTTTTCAGCCCGGAATACTAACACGTGTTGACTGGAGATAGCTTCTATGATGGGATTGGCTACATAGACTCCGGCGGTGCGGCAGTTTGGATTGTCGATTACTTCATTTAGGGCTGTTATACAATCGTGTGTTTGTGGATCCCGATTATCGTGGCAAATATGTGTGTGAATTTCATAAGTTCGGACTTCCATTGTCTAATATTATATGAACTGATTTGAAATCCCTGAAATAACCAATACAAGTGAAAATTGAAATGAATTGCTGAAAATAACAAATATATTAGGCAAAAAAACCTTAAATGAATTCACAGTGAAATAAAATACAAGTGAAATATTGAACAATCGAATAAAAATAGGAATAAAATTGAAAATAGATTTCAAGCCACGTTTCTTCACGACGTTTCGATCGTTAGTATCCACAATCGTCTTCGGATGATAACTGGACTAATTCCTCCGAGAGATGACTATTTATGGGTTTCCATATGTTGCGTATCTCTACGCTAGCTTGGCTGAATACGCTGTTGGAGAGCATATATGCGGCTTCTTTGAATTTCCTTCTGAACCAGTGTTCCTCCTTGTGTATAATTTCAGCTTGGGACCACTCGATTGTTATGTTGGTGAGTCCAAATATGCTCTGCTATTCCTGATTTGCTGGTTTCCCCTCGCTGTGAGTGTTTTTTGTGCTCGGCAATACAGACTTTCAATGGCCGATATAGGATTTTTCGTATTCATCATACATATTTAACAAAAAAGAAATAAAATTGAAAGATTCCAAGCCAAGTTACTTCACGAAGTTTTGATTGTTAGTAGGAAGTGCAAACACTGGTTGTGACGGCTTCTCTTCCTTGCGAGGTTTTTGCTGTCTTTTAGTCAAAATCTGTTCCACCATTACTTTGGAGTACCCATTCCATTGAAGATAATTTTTGATGATGCCTAGTTTTTTCTTCAGACCTTTCTTCGTAATACAGAGTCCGAAAGCACGGTCTACTAGAGTCTTGATGATTCCTATTTTAGACGTTTGATGGTGGTTGGATTCGTGGTTCAGATACCGTCCTGTGTAGATGGGTCTTCGATATACAGATGTTTCCCACTTAGAGTCGGCCCTCTTCATCAATACGTCTAAGAATGGCAATTCGTTGTGGACTTCCTTCTCCATTGTAAAAGTGATTTATTGGAGAAAAAATACAAGCACTACAGGATAAACCTCACGGCGCTTTGAGAGCGGTGCCTGTGCGAAAGTAGTGATTCACATTGGATTTGAATCGCTGGAGATTGAATTCATTGGGAAAAACGTTCTCAGAAAGTTCATTCCCCATGAACGCAGTTCTCCATGTAGAAGAGTTTTTAAACAGCGAATTTCAAGGTGTACTGCGTTGAAACTCAAAACGATGAGCAGCTACAATCCGTCGCGTATTTCTGATATGTACTGCTCTTGGTGGAATCAAATGTGGCAAGTCTCTTGAACACTTCCCTTGAAAGTATCTATAGAAGAGAGAAAAATCTCCAACCTTTATCCGATGTTGATGTGCTTTAGGTGAGCGTCTAGTTCTGTATTCCCATGGTTCCATATTGTGAAGGTGTCGTCAACGTATCTTTACCAGACTCGGGGTTTCTTGTTTGCTTCGCCAGAGTTTCAAAACCATTCCACATATATGTTGGCTATAACTGGTGAAAGTGGTGATTCCATTGGCAGTCTCTCATCTTGTGTGAAGAATTCGTCTTTCAGTTGGAAATAGCAGTTTCGTACACAGCATCCTAGTACTTCCATAATTACTTCTATAGGTATCTTTCTGGCTCCCGTCTCTGGATAGCTTTCTCTGTATGATCTGGAGTGCTTCTTCGACCGGAACATTGGTGTAAAGATATTCCACGTCGGAACTGATTAGTTGATCTTGCTCTGTGACTTCGATTACCCCTAGTAATTCGACAAAATGCCTTGAACTCTTCACAATAAATGATGGTTTTCCTTGTAAAAGTTGTATTGTCAGGAGTAAAAATCTGTGTAGCCGAATCTCTGGAGCTGATGATCGGTCTGAGCGGAACACCTTTCTTGTGGATTTTGGGTAGTCCATACAAGTAAGGGGGCTTACAGTGGTACGGTGTTAGCGATGATCTCTCCTTTTCTCAAAAATAGACCTGATGTTTTTTCAATTTTTTTTTCAATTGATGCAGTAGAGTCCCGTACTTCGTGTATTGTCCCTTCTAAAGAGCCTCTCAGTATCCATAACCACAATAGCGTTTCCCAGTAGCGATCCATCAAGATCCCACCTCCAAAGTGATGGTGGAACAGATTTTGGCTAAAAGACAGCAAGAATCTTGTAAGGAAGAGAAGCCGTCACAACCAGTAATTGCACTTCCCACATCAGAGGATTGTCGGAAAGGATAAGAAGAATTGGGTCCAAGTACAACATCGGAACCTGCTTCAGATCCGGAAACACTATCCGTAGCAGCCTCATGAAAACCTGGCCACCAAACGCGAAATGCGATTCCAAGAATTGCATTTGTCGGATACCCTGTGAGTGCGGAAAATCCTATACCGGTGAAACTAAAAGGCCATCGAAACTCCGCATTGCCGAGCTCAAAAAACACACACAGTGAGCTGAAACCAGCAAATCAGGAGTAGCAGAGCATGTTTGGACTCATCAACATAACATCGAATGTCACAAACTGAGATCATACACAAGAAAGAATACTAGGAGGAAATTCAAAGAAGATGCATATATGTTGTCCAACAACGTATTCATCCCGGCTTGCAAAAAGATACGCAACATATGGAAACCCATAATCAAGGTAAAGATAGCCAACTCCCTGCAAACGTCATCTCCCGCTAAACCGGAGATGCGGAGAGCGAGAAGAGGGGATTGGTGAAACTACTCGAATGACCCATAAATAGTCATCTCTCGGAGAAATTAGTCCAGTCATAACCCGAAAATGATTGTAAATACCAACAATTGAAACGTAGTGGAGTAACTTAGCTTGAAATCTCTAAATTATTAATTTTATTTATTTTTTGTTCAACTTCTTACCTGTATTTTATTTCACTGTGAATTAATTTCAGGGTTTTTTTGCTGAATATATTTGTTATTTTCAGCTTTTCTTTTAAATTTTCAAATGTATTGGTCGTCTCAGAGATTTCAGATCATGTTATACAGTGTGTGAAAGTCAAATGGAATGAATTCATTATTTCGGTTATTGTACATATCTTTAGAAAATCCCAAAACACGTCAAATTTAAATTATAATTTGACAAACTCGAACGGAAAAATACTACCCCTACCTTCAACTCCCGTTGAATGACAGGTATAACCCCCAATTTTTTAAATGGGAAGTATAGGCTTGTGATATATCGTTTGAAAGATCTCTTCATTGTCTATTCAAAAACGTTATCGTTTTCAAGTTTATTGCAATAATTGAGATACAATTAATTGAAATCATGTGGTTACCGAAATTCGGTAACCACATGATTTCGGGATAAAACACGAACACAACAGGAAGTAGCTCGCCTATTTCTCGAGAAATTTCCTAATTTACCACCCATATCTCAAAAAACAATAAGCAAAATAGAAAAGCAGTTTCGCGAGCTTGGTCATGTGGGGCAGATAAAAAAGCTGCTGCCAATGCAATGAGTGATGAACTCAAATTAAATGTGATGCTCGAGTTTGAGGAAAACCCACATACATCGAGTAGACAGGCATCCACTACATTCGATGTTAGGAGATACATCGATAGTAAACATATTAAAAAAAATACAATGCATCCTTATGAAATGATACCTACTCAGGAGCTCATGGAAGACGATTTTGATAGAAGAACTTATTTTTGTGAGCGAATGATGGCCGTGTTGGATAACAATATCATCCAATTGAAAGACGTTATGTTTTCTGATGAGTGTACTTTTTCTCTTAAGAAGAACACACGCAATAAAAAGGTTGATGTTTGGCAATTTTATTAAAAAATCGAATGATGAGGAAATTATTGATAAAAAATGTTTCAGTGCGCCAAATAAAGTTATCGATTCAGGTACGGACTTGGCTGCTTGGTACAATGAAAATGCTGTTGGAAGTAGCAATAAATAAATATGTAGTTGGTAACGGTTTCGTCTTTCTACGGCAAGAAATCGCAAGAAAGCAGGCATGCATTAATGTACGAAACGATGACGAAATGTGCTTTTTTGGAGTATTATTAGTGCCTCATATCCTGTAGCGAAAGATCCACAAAAAGTGTCAAAATATGCACACTATTCTATAGTTTTGAATACTACAAGGCTAAATACTCCAATGGACTTACATCAAATTTCCAAATTCGATAAAGTCAATGATATTTCTGTCAATGTTTACATTTTGGAATTGAATAAAGCAAAGGAAAAACCATTTTATGTAGTAGTTCCTGCCAGACTCACAACAAAACGAGACAGACATGTTAATTTGTTATTAATGAGGCTCCACCTATCGATGGTGACGAGCTGAAATTAAGTTTCAATATTGTTGGATTGAAAACATGTCCGTTTATAATTTTCGGTGATTTCGAGTCACTTTTGGAAATACGCATTGAAAGCATATCTAAAAAAACTTCAAAATACCAAAAACATATGCCTTCAACTGCAGACTACTACTTAAAGAGCTCTTACGATGACAGTCTTTCTCTTTTCAAAAGCTATCGAGGTGAAGACTATGAAATGGTTTGCCGATGAGTTGTCTGATATTGCAAAATTTGTTGAATGAAAAATGAAGAATATTGAGCCGAAGATAGTGCCTTTAAATACTATCAATGCTGCAACGACTTGTCATATTTGCGAAAAACCGTCCACCCCTAATTTTATTGTGAACGACCATGACCATTGTACTGGGGCTTTCGAGGATTTGCACACCAAGCCCCTTGTAATGTCAATTTTCGAAAATTATTCGTGGAACCCATTACATTTCATAATATTTCAGTATACGACAGTCACTTTATTTTAAGAGATATCGCAAAAAGAGGACGTGTGAATATACTTACTTCGAATAAAGAAAACTACATTGTTTTACACAGAACGATGCTGAATCTGAAATTAAATTTCGATTTATAGATTCTTTTCGATTCATAGGAACGTCGTTGGATGAATTAGCGTCCACATTGGATCAAAATAGTTTGAAAATGAAAAAAAAGAAATTATTCGTTTAGATGATGAAAAATTCGCTCTTCTCACCAAGAAGATGGTATTTTGGTATTTCCATGTAGATAACATGGAAAAATCGAACGACACCAAGTTACCATCACGAGAAAAATTCTATAATGAATAAAATGATAAATACATAAAAGATGAGAAATATGCTAACGCACAAAATGTTTGGGAGTCATTCAAAATTACAAATTTGGGATCGTATGCGGACCTCTATTTGAAAACGGATATTTTGTTATTGGCGGACATACAAACTGTAAATTACAAATTTCAAAAGACATTGACATGATTGTTTCTAGAAAAGGGGCGGAATTTCGGTTTGTTCGAATAGATATTCTGAAACAAATAATAAATTCATGGAAGCATACAATCCCGAAAAACCTTCACAATTTTATCTGTAGACATTTATAATTTATATGGGTGGGCAATATCAGAATTTTCACCTTACGACGGTTCTCAGTGGGTGAAAAAATTTGGTAGAGAGATAACTAAAATTTTCGACAATGCTTCAGAAGGCTACATATTGGAAGTCGATTTGGAGTATTCTGAGAAATTATATGATTTACATAAATATTTCCCGTTTTGTTTAGAGCATCAAGCACCACCAAATTCCAAACAAAAAATTAATGGGTACCCTGTATAATAAAGACAAATATATTTGGAACTTGAAACAAGCATTGAAAAACGGTTTGATTCTAACCAAACTTCATCGGGTTGTGAAATTCAAACAATTTGCATGGCTGCGTCCCTACATCGAGTTGAATACTCGACTAAGGATTGCAGTCAGCAGTTCTTTTGAAAAAAATCTATATAAACTAATAGTGAATATTATTTTTGGGAAAACGATGAAAACATCCGATTTCAGTTCCGAACTGTTCTCGATACAGAGTTGGTGGCTATTGAATTAAGAAAGACTGAAATTGTATTCAATGAACCTTTGTACATTGGAATGGCAATATTGGATATTTCAAAAACATGCGATATTATGGTTTCCACACTCTATGTATAAAAAATTACAAATTGATGTACACAGATACAGATAGCTTCATCTAAGAAAATAACGTGTGAAGATGTCTAGTCAGAACTCATTGAAAAGCACTCATAGAAAATTGAAACTTCAGATTATTCGCCTAATAATAAGTTTCAAATTATTGTAAATAAAAAAATTCCTGGGGAAAGATGAAGCAAATGGCAAAATCATCACGCAGTTTGCAGAGTTACATTCCAAAATGTACACTTACAAAGTGCAGGGTGGAAAAGTTGACAGAAAATCAAAGGGAATTCAATATAATGTTGTCAAAAATAAAATTATTTTCAAAGATTATATCGAGTGTCCCAGAAATTTCAAAGGAAAAATATGTAAACAGTGTATTATTTGATCATATGCCCAGTATCGAACAGGTGAAAATAGGCTTGAGTCTACATGACGATAAACGAAAATTAATACCCAAATCATCTAAAACTTTACCTCGGGGGCACTATAGCTTGAAATGAGGTTTTTTCGGTTTTCTTTTTTCTTTGTGTGACTCATTGAAAAATTTTGTTCTAGTTTGAATACGCTCGATAGGTGTGTGTTACTCTGAAAATGTCCAACAGTAGTAGAAGTTTGCCAACTTTACAAGAAATGACTGCGAACAAAAATGTGTTTGAGTATTTAAGTTTTTGTATATTATTCATTATTGTACACACACCATTGATATAATTTCAATAAAATATATATTGAAATTTTGGTATTTTATTACATCATACAACTTTTGAAACTTTATTTTATTTCATCTCATACATCAAATGAAACATATGTTACAACATTTTCTAATTTATTGCAAAAATAATACACTATTTTCGTTTATAATAAAATAAGTATTCTCGTAAGCCATTAGCATATAGACTATCTAAAGCTGAGGCTTGACAAAAACTTTCTATGATTTCTTCCAAAGTTCAATTAGTTTTTTTTTCATGCAACCATGATTGTATTATATTGAAAACACCTCGATAACAATCACAAAAATCACAAAAAAGAGCACACCAAGGTGAGTATTCAGGACATCGTATACATCTTGTTGAGACAGCCCCATGTTCGTGATATTCCTGGAAATGGAAACTTGTTTGATATCACTTTCTATAAACTGTGTGACGTAAATGTAGTCTCTGCAACGTGTTGTTATTGAATCATATTCGTCTACAAAACCATCGATTTGTGATTCAAAGAAATTCTTGTTTATTTGTTGCAGAATGTCAATGAGGGTCGCCCATTCATAACTTGTTAAATTGATGGAATGAATGGAGAACTGCTGCTTCAAAATTAGGCACGTGCTAAAATCTCTGCATGGGCTTAGGTCGCATCGAATTTCATAAGATGACATAGGGAATGCCATCAACAGCAACTGGTGTTCGTTTCGAGCAGCTATTTCGTACTACCCTAACACTCTATTGATTGCACTTAGGGTTTTATTGATATCATCGCCATAACTGTCGAACATTACTTCAACTTCACTACCGTAACCACTATCGAGAGACATTTTCGTTTCCAAAATTTGTGTTTGCACTCGCTTTTATAGCTTCAGATTACGTGGCCAATTCCAGATATAATGTGTTTGTTAAACAAACAAATATTTCAAATATTTTCCTCCCAATATAATGTCAGTGTGCCTGTTTTTCATAAGATTCAATACAAAATCGACGCTTTAGATCGATAATGTTTGTTAGCCAAACCCAACTATTTAACGTACATTTTTTTGCCTTTTTTCCTCAAAAATTTTCACGAGATATATATTCAGATTTTCATTTTTTTGTAATTCTTCCCCATAGAAAGCACCACTAATAGGTACACCCTGCATCTCTTCTAACATAAAAATGGCGGAGTTAGTAATTTTGACTTTGATAATTTTGAATAATTCCGTAGTCCAATTGGGAGTATAGCCTTTTTCGAAAAAATGTTTCGCCTTACCGAGTCGCACAACATCACTGATTTTAAATTTTCTTGATCCAGCTATTTTCAGATGACAGTATATTGATTTGAAAATTTGTTTTTGGTTGGTTTTTGTGATTTTCTAGAGTTGTATGACCGTCTTCGAGTGTCGCATATCATTCTAGGATTTTGTGGATTTCAGGCAAAATATTGTAAGTGCCAATCAAACTGAAATATTTGAAAAGTCTTTGTTTCAACGTCCTAATGGTACGTTCAGCATAGATGCCTTAGTGATGCTGTACGCATTGTAGTGATTTCTTTCACGGTTTTTTATTAAAGTTTGAACTTTATTGTTGTAGAATTCTGTCCCTTAATCGGTTAGTAAATTTTTTAGACAACGTTCTGTATGTGTCAAGATATCTGCAAACGTTTTGGTAATTTTTTCTTTCGTTTTCGATTTCAGTGGTCGAGTCCACACACATTTCGAAAAACAGTCTATGACGTCTAGAATGAGCGTGAAATTTCGATTATGGTGAGCGAACGATCTTATCTTAACCAAGTCCATCTGCCATAAATCATCTATTCCTTTGATAACGGTACGGCGTAGAAGATAACTTTTTCTAATTGGTTTATGTATTTCGTTGACAAGTTGAATCTTGTCTTTGGAAGTCATGAGGACTAATGGTGGCGATGTGTGTGAACCCGCTTTTTCATTATGGTAATACTCAAACTACATTTTGTAGTTTGTTGATTTCCTTGAGAGTAGATTGTACCTTCCCTATATCCGAATTTATTTCGGTAATTTGTTTGGAGATGTCACCTTGAAAGTTTGTCAATTTTTCATTTACATGGGCTATTTCTTTTTCGTGTTGCTCAGCTAGCTAATATATAATTGAAGCAAGTTCTTTATCGGTTCCATCCACGTAACTTTTATTAGCAACATCGTAATCAGTGATGGGGCTCTTCACATTATACAATTTCACATCACTACAATGAATATTACCACCTGAGGTGTATCGCAAAAACATCCTATAGAGGGCGTTGACAATTTTCGCTTTCTGTTGCTGTCGCTGCGTCCAAACAAAATCGATAACCATTTCGAAAATGATAATGTATAGGGGAACGTAGTGTATTTCAGAGAATTATTTTTGTCTCTTTGAGTTCATTCAAAATAGCGATGATTTCATTATTGTGTGAAGTATTTCCTGCATCTCGAGAGGCTATCAATAATTTGAGACGTTCGCATAGCTCGTTGGGATCGTCCCAATAAATGTATCCAATGGGTTTCGTATTGAATGTTGAATGTCATTGTAAGGGGCGACTTTTTGGGTAAACATCATGTCATCGCAGTAGTAGGAAGTGCATTGGGTGAAAAAACCCAGTACCAGTTTTACGACGATTTGCCGATGTAGAAAACAACGGTTTGATTATGTTGGTGTACTTGTATCTCTGAGTACCTTTCAGATGCACAGCGGAATTCTTGTAAACACTCGATAAATCCAAAACCTTTTTGAATACATGAGAATCCTCAGCATTATAGTTTTCGGGCATGTTGAGAGATAACAGTTTATATATACCAGGTATTCCTTCCTAGTGGCACCCAGTAAATTTTATGTATCTTCTTCGCTCATCAAAATCGATTTCCTTTTGGCCTAGGAACCAATTTGAAGATACCCCACCATATATGAGACCGTATACTTTATCGATTTCCTTGTCATTTCCTTTCACTGTTTTTAATGTACGGTGAGAAATTATCGGATATTGATTGGTATATTCTTCTAAAACTTGTTCATTTATGCCTGACGCAACGTTCTTGTCATCTTGTTCGTCTTCTGCATCCCCACTTAAGATGTTTTCATCATCATCATTCTCATCTGTTTGAGTTCGGTTTTCGCCTCAGTTCTCAATGGGGTAGTAGCTGATTGTGTTGTTGTTTTATTTGCTATTTTCCTCATTGGAATGGATAGTGGTTCGTAAAATCTTTGCGATGACTCATCTTTTTCGGATTCACCCAATTTTTGAGCCGAATATTTTTTAGAATAATGTGTGCAATTGCGTTGATTTTGTTCTTTCGAGTAACGTTAACTTCTTTGCTCAACGGTTTCATGATGGTGAATGATACTACATCACAGCCTGTGTATACTTATATATTTGTCGAATCCTTGACGATAACCTCCATTATTCGTATCAAAATCTTTCATTATCAGAACGGTTTCATATCGATGTTGCCAACATTCGGCACACATTCTTTTGAATTCATCGAAAGACATGTCGGGAAAGACGTGTTCATCGAATACATGTTTCAAATTCATTTCATGCTATTTGAAAAGTACAATCATAATGCAATTGTCTCGTATCAATTGTTTCGGTAATCTCAAACCTCCAATGAAATCGGTTCGATATTTTGAAGGGGGTATAACGGTTGCATATAACAATGATCAGTATCAAAATTTTGACCAGAGTAATTGCGGACATCTGTACTTACAGTTTCTACTTCATAATGTCTGCAAAAATGCTTCGAGATGAACCTTCGCGAGAATTAACTGATGCTGGATTGAAAACTTTATCGATCGACTATTTGATTGAGAATGCTGAACCTTGGAACTTATTGGAAGTATCGCATAGATTACCAAAGGACTACCAACATCGATTCGCTTTGCAGATTTGTTCATCATGTTTCGTCCATTACCGAAATGAAGTACCTACATCAGCTGGCTGCGTCTTCGCTACAAAAAGCAATGTAGTATGATCCTGTTAGCTCACAAATAGAAATTGTGAAAAAATGACTGTTCATTGAAAATATTTAAGATGTCGTACTGACATCATGTCTATGATATTGACGCTAATGACGCTAACAAAAAAGTTTCGATATCCCTGCTGGATCTTATGGAATTGGTGATATTAAAGAATTGATAAACAAACATATCTCACCCAAAACTTTCAAGGAAAACCCTGAGGAATTTTTCTATCTCAAACCGAATTATAATACGCTGAAGAGGTGAAATATTCTGTCTGAAACACTCGATTGATTTCCGACCTGCAAATAGCTTGGCTCACATTTTGGGATTTTCATCTACTCTTCTCAAACCAAACGAACAATACGAATCCGATCTACCTGTGGATATCACTAAAATACGCACTATACACGTAGATAGCAACATTACGTTTGGAGCCTTCTACGATGACACACCGTTTCATACGATATACGAATTTGCTGTTGGTATTGATCCTGGGTACGCAATTGACGAAACACCGAATTACCCCATTTACCTACCTATGGCACATAGAGACGAAATAAACAATATTACGCTGCGAGTGCTCGACCAACAATCTAGCATCATCGATTTCCAAAACGAAGAAATAATAATTCGTTTGGAATTGAAGCGGAAGTATGGTGCTGACTAGTATGGTGCTGACTATTATGGTGCTGACTATCTATCCCACGTCAGTCTTCAACAAGACCTTTACCAGTCGACAACTATTGATAGTGGAAAATGAATTGTTTCTGGAATTTCTTGGCTATCATATTGTCCAATCGAGTGTTCAACATTTTTCGAAAACCACAAAACGATGAATACATACAAAACGTAGAGTGGCGTACCTACTATCCTTATGTCAAGTCTTTTCGCAACAACGATGTTATTGAAATCAACGTCAATCAATCGGATGTCTATGATGCTTTGTACGATAGTCTGCTATTAGCGGAAAAGTTGAGAAGACTGAAAGACATGGTAAGGTGTTATTCGTAAACAATGCTGGCGCTTTCATATTTCAATCTGCTAGTTATGAGCAGAATGGTTAGGAAATGAAAGCAGTTCGTGAACTTGGAATTGTTAGTACTATTAGAGGGTTTCTCACCTACATCGATGAAGATATCAAACACTTGGCCACCTCCGGTTGGACTTTTCCCGCCAATACTGGTGTCATCAACACAACGCATCTAACATTCAACATGTTTATACCCATCAAAGCATTTTTTGAATATTTCAAACAATTATCAGTGTGTTTCCTACAGTAAACATACCATTCGATTAGTACGAGCTGGAGATTATAGCAACTGTTTCAAAATAGAAGAGACTCCCGCTGCACTAACACCGAAAACGGAAGTCAAGTTGGAAATTGAAAATATTGAACTTAAAGTTGAACGAATTTTTCCGCATGATCAAATTGAATTACAACTTTCGAAAGCTATCCAAGCTGACACGCCTATTCTCATACCGTTAAGAAAATGGGAACTTCATATGCTGGCTGCTCTCACACAAGGTGCAAGAAATGAAATATGGGCCGTTAAGACTTCCTCGTTTCTAGAAATCCCTCGCTATGTGATTGTATGTTTCCAAAAAAATCATGATTACACCAAAGTCAACAATGATCCAACAATATTCAATCATTTGAATATCATCACTATACGCTCACTCTAAACGGTGAGAATTATTCTTAGAAAATATGTATCTGAATTTTGCAAAGGAAAATATTTCGCAAGATCATTTCAACTACTCGAAATTAGGCGTAAGCTACAAAATTACTAATCAACATAATCCTCTTCTCACTTCTTCTGCCTTTACGAACAAAGCTCTTTTTGTCATCGATTGTTCCAGAAAAGACGAGAGCATCAAAAGATCCAGTGTTGATGTAAAACTTGAAATCGAAAAATTTGACACTGTCATGGAGCACCTCCCACTCAGCGAAATTATCAAAAAGTGGAACTAAACATGTGATTTTGCTTTGGTATCAATCACAGAGTCAACATGAGAATTGCTGTTGTAGACATTCAAGTCTTCACCGTCGAGCAAAAATTCCATCCTAAGGAAATAGCCATTAGGATTGGAATTTAGTGTAGTAACTTTTTAATGCTGCCAAACACACCATTTTTCTGTCTGAGTAAAGAAGATCGCCGTACCGCCTGTTACTTAGAGCGAAACATTCATAGATTGAGGTCATTTATGTGCGAGGGCATCAAAAACATGACTATCCAACTGCGAAATTCAACGAGTTGAATATACCTACACGCGTTGTGAATTTGGAAGGCTATGACAATACGACATGGTTGGTTCCCATATTCAACAGCAACGAAGGTGTCTCACTCTATATAGATCACATTCGCAACCGAACCAACTACAATTGCGGTCTCCAAAACGTAGATATTTTATACAAATGGCTTCGTGATATGTTACTAAAATGAAAACGTATAATAAATTTCTATGTTTTATTTCTTTTTGTTTACTTAACCCTAATAAAAACGAGAATTAAACCAAAATGATAACGAAAAAACGACAATGACGACGAAACGATAACGAATAAATGCACGCAAAACGGTCGAATCGCATACAAAACAACTTATTTTGAAATGTAATTGCCGAATACTTCACTATCCCTATTATTACATTTTTCAACGTCAACTCCACAAAACGTAACTCCATGACACCTTTGGGTGCCATCTTCTTCTCCTGATGATGATAACTTGGTTAACGAATATACGCCTTGGTGTCATTCTGACATGTCTTATTCCTAACCCTTCATGCTTAATTTTGAAACCGTCCCCATAAACACAACAAGTTGTTTGTTGTTCGCTTCAGTTCAGTTCGAGGAATGACATTCTGAAAGGAACTCGAATTTTTATCATGGAATATTATCGACTCTATGTCGATGATGGCCACTACCTTGCACTGACGAGGGGCCAAATAGCTCGGAACCGGTATGCAAGTGTGCCCGTTCAATAATTGAAAATCGATTCCGGCAGTTGTATCGCCAACAGCATATGCAGGAAATACTTCAGTGAAGATTCCCGCACTGACACCTGCCGAATATAATCCAACACCCTTCGTGGTATTAGCCAGGGTAGTAGTTGTTTTCTGATAGGTGTCAATCCATTAACCTACAGTGTAGGGAGTTTGAGACTGGCCTGACCGAATTGTTCCTACATATGATTTTATCCAGTCTTCAAGTATGCCCACTGACTATATGTGAAAAGTTTTTTCAATACTACATCTATACTACATCTATACATATTCGTACAGCGGTATATAGTAAAATATTCGTGAAATTTGAATGAAGGAAGCCATATTGAAACAACTCATTTTCAGATTAGAAGGACACAATATTCGAACTTGATTATGGGGTGATCAAGATAGGGTTTTTTTATTTTTTTTATTCGTTTGATAGAAAACTGTCGTAACCTGCTACAATTTGGAAAAACTTGTGATAGATAATTGTTTTTGTTGTTCTAAAATTGTTCGTTCCGTTAACCAAATGACGAACGTCAACCCTCAGAAGTCGAAACTTGTGCCAGCATTGAATTAACGAGGCCTTACCTTTTAACGTGCGATTACCCAGCACGGTGGCCCGGCGGGGAATCGAACCCCGATCTTCCGATTGAAAGGCGGATGTACTAACCTCTACACTACCGAGATCACACTAATAATGATAATAAATGAATTGATGGATGTAGCCGTTACTACGTGGTAGAAGATCAATGGAAAATGAGAAAATATTCTATGTTTTTCCATCACCACTTTTATTTGTAACTATAAAAAACTGTAATAAATAGTTTATTCCATTTACACCGATGTATTAGGCAAAGTAATATAAAACAGTACTATGTTACTATTTAAAAAATTTATTTGTGATCAATAAGAATAGGGAATAACTAGGTCCAGAAGAAAAAACTAAATAGTAGATAAAGAATAAACTCATTCTGATCAAAAGTTTTTTAACGTTATAGAGACAGTTCTTTGAAAGGTGACGGACTTGAATACCAATAATCTTCTTTATTTTATTTTCAATGGGAAAATGTATGCCCATGTCGAACAGACTATGTTCACATAGTGACGACAAATGCCTATATTCAGTTTCATAGACCAGAGAAGTCCAGTGTAGGCTCAACATATCATAGAGGACGGCCACAGAATAACTGAGAAATGCTTGAAATTGTTGAGACTGGTACATGGCTATTTTTGTTATGGTGCATGAAGGTTCCATTTCCATAAGCCCATCGATCGCACTCGTAGGTAATTACAGATGGAAAACCGGTAAAGATCAGGTATCAGTCTTTATGCAATGTAATGATTGATTTAGAGGCATATAAAACATAGTTTAATGAAGTAGTTTTGGTCATCTTCTGATGGTGCTAACTTATTTGGCGAAACACGCGTCGAAAGACGTGCATCGTCTAGTATCATGTAGCGGCTTGAACAAATTCAAGAAAATTTCATTCATTTTCGATACTAGATTTGTCTGTTATACGAAAATGGATTTGCCCTGCGTCATCGTTGAAACGACTTTCAATAGTTCATTTAGTTTGACTGTCATATTCTTTATTTTAGTTCTTACAGCTCATTTGGAAATACTTTTGCATGAAAGATTATGGTTTATATGAAACAGACAATAAACTTTTGACTCATTTTTTACGTATTTTTCAAAACCCAGTATTTACGGCGGCAGCATCTAAATTTAGTTTGAAAATTTCACAAATCTTCCAGCTATGTCCCTGATAACAAAAAAAATATTAAAATTCGTCTCCTGCTGACGCCAACTTGATTGGTGAAACACGCATCGGAGTGTATTTTATTCATGTCAAAAACTGCTGATTGGATATCAAGCAAATCATTTTGTTTACCAAAACAATGTCCAACTCACTTGAAAATAAAATCACTGATTCGTAAAAATCTCCCCAGGAGAATGTAAATGAAAACAAATATAATATGAAGAAGCAGATATTTCTTTTAAAAACAACAATTTACCAGCCAGGCTATATATAACGGGTTATACCGATTTTCTATGATATGTAATGAAAGCAGAATATTTTTTGAAAAACATTTTTTGTGAAGGAATCAATGTTTATTACTATTTTTGGGTATAGTTTTCCAAAATTTTAAAAATGAACAACGGTTTATCAGTAGTAGCCAAGCACAACAACATTTTCACAAAAACAGGACGTACTCGACTCCCATTATCGTGGAAAGTATTTATGATTTACCAAAATCTCACACACACAATTGTCATCTGAGACTCTCAATCGGATCTCCATGTTGAAAACTTGCAAAATATCTTTCCCAAATTTTGACAACTTCGTCTGGAAAGTCGAAACAGCTACACAAAGAATGATTCTGATTTCGATGAATAACCCAATTAATTACAAATTTGGAAAGGAGAACTGGGGAGTTTCGATGTTGTGAGTTTGTTCACCACTGTTTCAGTGAAAACAAAATCAAAAAATGATATTGATCTGAAAAATATAACAAAATTGAGTTAAATTTTTTCAGATCGAAGAAGATTTTATCAACAAGAATTGGGTTTAGCAATGGTCTCCTTGTCACCGATTGTGTGTGATATTTTTATGAAACATTTTGAGGAAACATATATTTAGAATCACCAGAATAGCCCAAAGGTACGGTGGAAGACAAGAAGATGATGTATTCGCTATCTGGGACTTGAGGCCAGATGGTATCAATGCTTTCTTGAATTTTTTGAATCCAAGAGAAAACACGATAAAATTTATATTAGTAAGGGAATTTCATAATAAACTTCCATTTCTTGATGTGATGATCAATAAATAATTAACACAGGTGTTTATTGAAAGAAAACTCATTTTAATAAATATTTTCAATATAAATCTAATCACCATGTTTGTGTCAAAAAGGTAACCAACATATACAGATTCCACAATCATCTCAAACCCAAAAACATGCGTAATTCACCACTAACGTCATACCTTATGTCCACGGTTTGTCTGAAAACCTGAGACGAAACGGTTACAGATATGATGTAAGAACAATTTTGAGATCTCTTTTAACATAAACCGAACCAAAAAAAATGGTTAGAAAAACGAAAGAGTTTATTTACATAATAATGTGTTCCTGTGGAAAAAGTTATACAGGTGAAACCTCAAGAACCCAAGATGTAAGATAAAATGAACATCGTGAATATATGAAGACAGATACAGGACCAGAGATAGCGGAGTATATTCTAAAATCAACTGGTGATCACGCTATGAAAAGAAGTGAAACAAAAATTTATTCGATTGACGACCTGTTCATTTTGCAGAAATTCATATTGAAAATAGAGTAAAGAAAATAACTTTTGTCTACTTTATTATTTGTTGCTTGAAAATGGTCTAATAAACCGAAACCGGTCGTAACAAATAATAAACTCAGTAGAAAGTAGACAAAAGTTATTTTCTTTATTCTAGAAACAAAAATTATTACCAAGAAACCTCATAAAATGAGGTTTCTCATTTTTCAAAGAATTCGCACATATTATTTCAGCAGGTAACGAATGTATTTCAAATAGCTTTGTGGAAATAGGTCATACCTGGTTGTCTTTGCTAAGGAGAGAGGTTGAAAATGGAAATATGAGCCTGAACTGGATCCTCGGAAAATATTCTGTATGAGTAGTTAGGTAGACTATCGAATATATGGACTATGGAAATATAGCTGTTTGTAATAGAGGCTTTATTTACAAGTGATTTGTATTGGGTTTTGAAAACGGATTTTTTTTTTCGAAAAGTCAACCATCTAAGTAAGTATAGTTGAGCATAAAAATTTCATTTTTCCATTGATTATTGAATTTGTAGGCAAAATTTATGAATACAACTAGTGACTAATTGATCTCTTCGGTGATTTATATTAAGCAGTAACTTTTCTGTGGTGAACTTTTCAGTTTGCCTTTTAGTGCACTTCAGCAGATTTTTATTGGTGCAGCTTCATTTGAAAGGTTACATTACGAAAACAGTAAAAAGAATACAAAATAATAATTGAAATGAGTGAATAAAGTGATGAATGAAAAAAAACTGATAAAAAATAACCTAATCCGAACATATTCAATCAAAGATTGAATCATAATCTTTTTCAGTTTCATAATATTTTCATTTGTTTAAAGCTTTCTTCTGTTGAATTTCTCTTTTATTGGGAGTTTTTTCTAACTCTTTTCGAATATTTTTATGGTGTTCACCAACTTTTCTGTTTTATATTTCCTAATAAGATAATTTTTCTACCAGCTAGTTGAGATGACTTCATAGAAGAGAGAAAAATCTCCACTCTACTACTAATATTTTGAATGACTTTCACAACATCAACTATGGCTATAGCACAAAGTAGGATTTGGTAAATATCTGACAAAAATATTATTCCAATGACCATCATCATTAGACGAAGAAATATTTTGGTTTCGCTTTTGGAAAATAGTAGTACAATATACTTGTAAAATACAAAATATTCGTAATAGTAGATACAATTTCTTCGTAAAATACAATTCCATTCGAAAACAATTCAAATTCTCCATGTCACTCAAGTCATTTTTTTCAGGTAGTTGTTTCGAAAAAATTGAAATTGAAAGAACTGAACAGTATTTAACGAGATTTAGGATCAATCCAGCTATTTTAATTCGTCCTAAAAATATTCAAAAAATAAGCTGTCACTCATTTTTAACCTATTTATAAAACATAAAACATACAAATGACCTTTTCACTAACAAAGAATACCAAAAATAAGGAATGAAGTGAATAGTTCAAATAATTCATAATTTAACTGTTGTCTTAAAGATTCTTTCAAGTTATTTGAATAAATATTCTGCAATACATACCTAAGAAACTCTCAATATAACTTTGTTGCACTTCAATTGAATTTTTTTGCTGATTTAATATCTTGTTGAGTTCCTTCAAGTCACTTTTTAAAAGATTCAAACACACGAAATGTTCACATCGTTCGCTTTTCATCTTAGTTCAATGGCTTATCAAGTTTGTTCTGAAAGACTTCTTGAAACTGTGGTTCTGTATCACCATTCATAATGCTCTGGTAACATGGAGGGGCTGAGGGGAAATCCCTTTCGAAATCCTTTTGTTGATGCGGCAAAATGATTGAGATAATTTGAACTCAATGAGTTGCGTGTTATTAATGTTTATTTGAAAATCTTCAAATATATGTACAGTTTATTTTGAAACAAGTATTTATAGAAAATAGATACATACTAGAATTCAATCAAATTGGTGAGAAGGGAGGTACTTTCGAAACACATTATAATAGAAACAGGGGAATTTCATGTAGAATAAAAAAATTTGAGAATGAAATCAACTAATCAAAATTGTTCTTGAAGATAACATCTATGCTGAAGATTTTGTGAATGAGACAATTCAATAAAGTGAGAACAATCCATACAGCCACAATAACGAACAATATTTAATACAACAAAAATTATTCGAATGTGTTACCTCATTTTCTGTTTTTTTCTGAAAAGATAACACGAATATGAGATCTTTATTGACCCACCGGTTGAGTAAATGAAGATGTAAAATCAAAATCTTGTGTTTGAGTGTTCTTCTTTCTGTTCGAGCACAAACATATGATACTGAGAGACCATTAGGAATAAGAAAATCTATTCACAAAAATAACATGAAAACCGAGATATAACACAATTTGATTTGGTTTTGTAAATATTTCAACAAAAAATAGTATACATGAATCATTACAACATTATGAATTATTTCAATACAAACTGCTAGTGTGATGTCAAATGAAACTAATTATTTGACAATATGTTCAGCTAGTTTTGATCAGATCTGACTTCTTCTCTTAAGCGAAGAAGCTGGATTGGAAAAATTTTACGTGAAGTAGAATTATTAACTTCCAGAGTTTTTTCTATTTCAAGGGGGTATATTTTGTTTCAACATTTTTTTGTTTTACAAAAGGATAATGAAGGATACAAATGGATAATGAAGAATATTATTGTCAATTTGGATGAATATTTTACTGAATCTTACTCAAATGTAGTAACATTTCTGGTCGAATGTAGTTATTTTCCATCCATGTTAATTTACTTGTAATACTCTTTTTGATTTCAGTGTAGTTGAACTGACCGTAAATGGATTATGGATGTATTGCAAATTATGTCTCAGAGGTCTACAATTAACTTGCCAAAATACTTCTTGATGAAAACAGAATCCGGTAGAGGAACTGCTTGATTAAAAAAATGACCATTTGGAAGAAGAACTCAAAAATCTATCTAGCACCACAATGCTGAAAGAGTAGGTGTGTGTTGAAACATGGCAAATTTAGGTACTAAAAATACTCTCGTGATGGACGAAGGGTTTTTATGGGAAAAAAACGTTCTGGTTTCGTTTTCTCCTCTATTAGAAAAATAATCTGGAAAACTTACAAACACAGGAAGGAAATAACTACAATGAAATTCTTCATGTAGATCGTGGACAGAATATCATTTAAGATATAAATTGGAAGAAAAATCCTTTCGGAACAACTACTATGAACATTAATTCACAAGAAAATCACTTTCTACCATTCAACTTGTACTCCAACCATTCTTTATGGAATTGAAACAGAAAGCATGCGTAGGAATCCCAAACAAGTAATATATTATGAAAGAATATACATGGAACGCTATCATCTCCAATGGCGGACTTCGAAATCAGACACTTGTCTTATTACCTTATCAGCACCGTTCTGAATTATATTACAAGATGAAGTACTGTTTTCATTCATAACATTACGACTTTATGTTACGGAAGAGACCAATGTAGTCATGTCACGATTATAGTACGTAAAAACATTAATACGAATATACGCTTATTTGGGTCAATTCTAGCCATAGCAATTTTGTTTGAATTGAAATGGGTAAATTTTTCAGAAAAGACTAGTTTTTTGGGAAAAACCTTTTTGACTTTGTACTTCTCCATCTTTATGAAAAAAATTGTAGGAAACTTCCAAAGATAGAAAAAAATCAACCCTTCACAAAGATGTATGTGTCGATCATACATAGAAGTTTCTGAAAGAACTGAACTGAAAGAAAAATATCTCTCTCTCTTTCACATGAACATTGAATTACAGGGAAAAAAAGTACTTTCGAAACACTACTTTCATATGCGTATTGAATTATACAAAAATCACTTTTGGCTATTCACTTTTTACTTCAAACATTCGTTATGGAATTGAATCAGATATCATTCATATGATATATTTGATATACAAAAGAGTATTGGGAGTCGGTTGACTATGTGCCTTCGTTTCTTGGTGAAGTTTGGACTTTCATTGTCTGAAATGTCGAAATTTATGTATTAACATATTATTGAAAGTACTAAAAATAATCGAACCAAATATTGGGTTGTGTTGGTTCAAAACCAAAGTAGTATCCTTACAATTTTTGCTATTTACTTTTGTTTACGAATCGATAGAATATTTATATCCGATTGTAAGTTTAGAACCTGTCCGAACTTGTTGCATTCACATGAATGAATATTGAATTGTCACTTATGAGTTTGGAAATGGAAAAAGGTGATCATCGTATAATTCAATAGTCACATGATAGTAGTTGTTTCAAAAAAAATCTTTTTCAGCTTCCATCTGAAAGAAACTTCTGAGCATGATCTACATATTTTTAGGGATTTTTTTCGAAGTAATTCAAGCCAAAATGTTTTTCCCATTAATCTAATCTTGTCTGAAATACTCATTTTTCGATTCAAAGGAAATTCCTATGGATGGGATAAGATAAAGATAACCGCACCTGCAAATATTAATGTTCTGTATTTAACATATTCCAACTAACACACCTAATTTCATATGACAGCTGAAACTGTCAAGTTTTGTTCCATGGTCTCCATGTGCTTCAACCATATGGCTTTTACCAGTTTTTAAAATTTTAAAACAAATAAAAATTTTTTTTTAATAAATTCAAACATT
>WOGR01000235.1:0-29146 GCA_015342045.1 Leptinotarsa lineolata | reverse complement strand
TGTCATGAAAAGATGGGAGAATAAACGCAATAAGCCCAAGAGGCTGCAGTGTTTTCTGGAGACTAGGAAGAAATGGACAAGTCAGCTCCCAAGTAACTAAATAAAAAATCTATAGAAGAGAGACAAATCTTCAACTTTTCTTCGATGTTCCAGACTTCAAGGTTGCAAGTGATATTTGCGTCTCCAATCAAGCGGATGGCTCTTTTCCGGAAGGAATCCAGCAGCTTCAGGGAATGCTTAGGGGCGGAGCTCGATACATGAGAACAATACTCCAAAGAAGATCTGGCATCAAAAGTTGCTGAGGTGTATGAAGTTTTCTGGTTTGGAATAGTGTTCCAAGCTTTTGAGAAGCAGCCTTTGCAATTCCAGCAATATGATTGTGCCAAGACATATTGGGGTCCATTTTAACCCCCTGCTAACTTATCAAGGCAGAAAGCGGAATTGTCTGTCCTAATATTATTATATCCGGTTCAGAGACATTTATCTTTTTGAAGAAAACCGATGCCTGAGAGATATCCATCGACTGCCACTTGCAGGGAACGTTCTGGAGAGCCATACACAGAAATGATCCGACAATGATCTTGAGAGTTATTCCAAAATCAAAACTGTCGCGCGATAAAATAAGTTCTAGCGGTCTCATAAACCAACACGCGTGATGAAGAAAATCGCAATTGCGTTGGTTTTAATGTACTGGATCACTTTGAAGTTTGAGGTCACATTTTGGTTTTGCGTGTAGATTAGTACATACCTATTGAAAAATTGAAAGTTCTGAACATACTTTTTTATTGACTTTTATCTAAAGTCATTATTATTAGTTACAAGCTGATGTGGCAGTAAGCATTCTGCTAAATTACCTTGGATCACGTTATTGAAATTTTCCTTGATATCCCAATTTTCTTCAATAAATTGTAACTCGCTGATAATTTGGATTTTCAATTGTAAAATACTTTTTTACCTATATTTGAGTTTATCGATTGCAAACAAACAAATATCATCAGATTAGATAAACATTTTTCCGCTCCTATCAATTCGTTACCTTCGAAACTGTAATAATAATTAATTAAAGGTCGTAGTATCATAAAGTAATATTTATTAAAAATCAACTGTGACGCCTATGCCTCCCGCCTACACAGTCAGCTTTAGCGATGTTCCTGAGCTCTTCCAGCCCCTTTCGGATCAATAGAAAGTGAGAGTCTAGAGTTAACAGCAATATTACGGCATTGGGGTTAGCTTCTCTTTTAATTCGAGAACAGACGAACCTATCTCCAGTTTAAAAGACGTGATTCATTTTACCGAAATACAAATAATGGGTTAGCAAGAGAAGATTGCATTACTCTAACCATTATAAGAAACAACTTTTGACATGCCAGTCAGTCCAAATGATATTTATATCGAACGGAAGCGTTTTTGTAGATGAAATCTTTTTTTTATCAACAACATTGACATATAGTAGAAACTCGATTAACCGGATTAATTGTTGTTAGGCATTCGGATAATCGAAAATCTGGATAATGAAGAAAATCGGGTTTTGAGCCGATAAGTACGTAATGTTATACGTTTAATAAAAAACAAAACTAATACATATCAACGAAAATCAACGAAATTACTATGCGGTACGTTTGTACGAATAATTTGTATACAATATTTGGTGATTTGATGCCAGTTCCGACACATTATTAGTTGCATAAATACAACTTGTACATTTAATACAATTGTTCTAAAAAATTGTTTTTTTTTGTTTTTCTAAAATTGTTCGTTCCGTTAACCAGCTGACAAACGTCAACCCTCAGAAGTCGAAACTTGTGCGAGCAATGGATTAACGAGGCCTTACCTTTTGACGTGCGATTACCCAGCACGGTGGCCTGGCGGGGAATCGAACCCCGGTCTTCCGCTTGAAAGGCGGATGTGCTGGTCTATAGTCCGGATAATCGCGAATCCGTATAACTGAGGGCCGGATAATCGAGTTTCTACTGTATTTCACATTTCAAAACTCCTTTGGCAAAGAAGTACCGAAGAAAAAACTGCAAAATTCATTAGATTTTGTCATTTCTGAAGTCATGGGCAATTTCAGCCTTCCGAAATGTCAAACTAAGTATCCATATGATTTCTTAGCTCGCTTTTTGATAGACAGAATTATTGAATTCTACCAGTTACTGGTAAATAGCACCTTTTTCTTTGTGTTGTTGTGGAATTAATCAGTATTTTAACTGGGTGAACTGTTCCTGTTCCTGTTCTTCATTACAATTTTTATATTTTTAAAATTATGGTAGGTGGAAAAACCCCAAAAAGGGCAATAAAAGTATCTTTATTAAATCTTTGTGAATTTACAATATAAAGTGATATAAATTAAATGATTCTCAATTACGAGTCCGTATTACAAAGATGATAATATAACTTGAATTTGAACACATTGCTGTACTCCACTTATAATACCTATGATGTTTCAAAAAATTACCTGTGATTTGTTAACGCATTGGAATACATTTCTGATAGAGGTCATGATTTGTTAGATATTTTTGATGTTGTTACAAAACTAGGGATTATTTTTATCGTTCATATAAATTTGTTGATGCTTGTTTTTGAAAAATATCTGTAACTTCAGTTCATCTGAATTATCTTTCAATAAAGGCTTAATGTGATGCTGTTACCATCACTTAAGTATGAAGTTGAAAGTAAGTTGATGATTTGTATATTTTCTTAGATTCAACATGTTTTTTGGAAACCAATGTTCTATCCTACATGTTTTCGAAAGCTTAACCATTTTTTTATCTTAGAAATTACAACCATTTCAAAAATCTAAGTTTCAGTTATCATTCAGGATTTGTTTTTTTTGACTTCTGCTATGTGTATGTTAGTGAAATATTTACCTAACATCGAAAACACATTACAAGAAGGATACAAAAAAAAACAAAAGGGTGTTCGGTTATTCATCGCTGTATATTATGTATATTTTTTGTCTGATGCGGAGTCCTCATCTTAACTTTTCGAAACACATATGTTCAACTCATTCAGCTGACGTCTTTATTTCAGTTCTAAAACAATACTAATCTACGTAACAAGTCCAAAAAACGCTGTTTTTGGACGTGTTGCGTACATTATTTCTGCGTCAACCGTGTAAAATAGCAAATCGATGAGACACATTTCTTCATTATATTTCTTTGTGGAACTAAATTTCGAACATTTTAATTATTATTTGTATTAAATATTGAAATTCACATATTATTCACATTAAATATTGAAATTGAAACATTATAGTTTTTAATTTTTTATATATCAATAATCATATGAAAATTCGAGCAAATTCTAGTGAAGGAATTCAATTTATTTGAAATGCTTGGTATATTTAAATGCCTTTTGTTGAAGTCAGAACAAGAAGGTAAAGTTTTAGTTTCACGTTGATTGTTTTCATCTGATAATTTTTGAATGTTCTTGGCAATTTTGATTTTGTTTGTGAGTGAATTGTCTATATAGACTTCAGGGACATTGGTAGATTTGCAGCCACAGTATCTCTTCAAATTTGTGATGTTTCCACCATTATTAGCAAATAACGTCGCTGAAATTCGAATGCTATGGCCTGTTTAATTTTTAGGATCGCAGAAATTTGAAAATTCTGTGATTCTTAATCCGTAATTCCCAAACCTTTGGATACCAACACTGAATCGAACATTTTCTTTTTTTGTCATTCACTAATAATCTGTTATGTTGAGTATGGAATGGCCGTAAAAATAAATATTATAAAACAGCAAGTTTCTTTGCCCAATTGCAACAAAAGTTCTCTCAGTATGTGTTTTGAAAATTTATATTTTCCCAAGCAACATGTCTTCCTTGTCATTCATTAGATCATTTGACATTTTTGTTGGTACTTCTCGTCTACACACACGGCTAACCCAATAATTGTTGCTACCTGAAAATAAAGCAGATAAGGTTGATACTTTTATATCCTACAATCGTAAAATTTTGTTAAAATTACCTTTAGCATTAGATATGTTTCAGTATTTGATTCCTAAATGAATTTGTTGGTCTGCTCGCTGTTGAAGACTTCTGATTTCTTTACTCTATAATCAATATTCTACCTTTTAAGAAATGCGATAATCTTTGGGAAAGTGGCTATGTTTACATTTTTTTTTTACTAAAATGGCACTTTTCAACATTGAGTACCTGTTTCACAAGGTAGAAGATTTGTCAGTTTCCGATTTTTTCGCCAAATGAGCCAAAAATTACATCTTGTGTAATAGTTTTGCATTTCTTCATATCCATCCATTTCGAGAATAAATCATGAACGTTTTCGTACCTGGACTTTGATTTCTCAATGATTGTGCTGTAGCAGCAACTGTTGCATTGAAAATTTTGTAAGGCACATTTTCAAACTGACTATCGCTGTTGCTTTCCATAGTTTATTGCGATAATTGTGAACAAAAATCATGCAAACTTCAAAAAATCAAAATGTAGTTTGTATGAGTGGAACTTTCTTCAGTCATCAAATGCTTCAGTCGCAAATTTTCACTAACTGTTAACTTCAGTTAAATTTACGTACACTTTCGTATCTCTGAAAATGAATGATAAATACAAAAAACTTGCTCTGTTCAGCAAGTCACTCTGGATGGAATATGCGGACAAATTATCGAAAGTAATTCAAGACCTCAAAAGTTTGTCAATAAATTTTCATTTTTTTTAACCAACACTTTGTTATTTAGCTAAACTATGAGAGCAACCAGCATGATAAAACTCCGAGTTCGTAGGACGAATGGGTTTATCTATAGCTGGTTTCTCGATTGGTATTGCTCAAAAATAACAAAGTTTGAGTTTGAAAAAATAAATATTCATCCTTGAAAATAATTTTTATGTCTAGAGGTATTCGTAAAGATTATTTCTTGAAATATTCTCAGCTGAATGCATCAATATAAGAACAAACTATGATTTATCGAATTAAATCAGTATTATTACCTGAATAACAAGAAATTTCAACATTTGTTTGAAAGCACGATTATTAAAGACACAATGTTCGAATATAAGAAGAGTACGTGAATGTTTAAACTCGTATTTTTCAATAATAGGATTTCATTGTTTAAATTTATCGTGCCTTGAAATGAGACCGCGGATCGGGCACCCGACCTACCACCAGTAGGTCTCCAATTCTTGTCGATTTCGTTGAAATTCACTAAAATGTTTCCATTCGAATCAAAAATGTCTCATTATGCGAATGAGTTTCGATTATGATCTTGAGATTTCTGGATATATGGATTATTGGTGTTCAAGGTGGAGTTATTTTCTTGAGCCTATGTGAATCAGTTAAGAGTTTTTCATTTACGTTTCTTGTATCTGTTCATTGTATTAGTGAGTTATTTGATTTACATATTGGAGGACTTTTTGAGAGGTACCTAAAGTGATAACTAAACATTAGCTCAGATAAAAATGAAATTTCGAAAGCCAACAAAATCGCAAATGAGTTTTACATTCTAAATGGCGGTAATATGGGTATTAAATACAATAACTGTCGTTCCGAACTGGTGGTGTTATCAAAAATATGCAGTTTCACTTTTTAGTAAAAACAAAACATTTTGATGTCCAATATCTAATCTATACGGTTTCCAATCTTTCGCGATACTGTCAAGTGTATCAGCTGGATTTCGGGAAAACCTTCCTCTCTTGTCTCCTTACACTTGATCAAGAATATCCCCTATCTCAATATTAGCTCTTTTCCGTCAAACATGTTCAAGTATCGCCTGCTGCATCATCCAGAATTGTGAAAAGAGGGTTCCTTTGTCCTTTGAAACTTCGATGGGAAATGTGCATGCATACTATTCAGATTATCATTATGTACACTCTCTAGCCAGGCAAATTCACTTTGAGGGAGATCGTGGAATATAACCCAGTTTGTTTCCACCATCAGGGGAAACCCTCTCTTTGTTTGGTATGTACAGGGTGCGGAATGATTATTGATTTTCGTTGCTTCATAGGGTGGATGTTGCAATGGCAGGTCAGGATTTTGAAAGAAATGCATTATCAGGCAGCCTCTGTCCTGTTTCTTGTGAGTGATAACAATGTACTTTTATGGCAGACGATACTACATTCTTTATTTGTTTCCCTGTGAACAATAATACACATTTCAAACTCAGCTTTATCGTAATCTAACTTTCATATTTTCGAAAAGGAAGTACGCTTCCGATATATATCCGAGTGATAATGCTGGCGAACTAATGGATAATGGATGTGACGCGATTCTGTATTATTATCACCACAGACCAATTCTTTTATCGTCTACAACTTGGAATTTGTTGTGCCACCGTATTATCGGGTTGAATGGGTTTTCATAGTTTCGATTTCACCCGAGACCTAATGGATTAGACCACTTGAAATGATTGCTTATCAACATTTTTCAAGAACGCTGGTGCCTATTCATTTGAATCTAAAGGAATTTATTATACTTGTGAATATAGCTGCTATTATTGAAAAACGGATTGAAAATATATCTTTGAGAAATGAATGAAAACCATCAAATGTATGTATAGTATGCCCAAAAGAGGTGTTATGGAAAGTTTCGTTTCTGCTAATTAAACGCTAATGTTTTTTACACAAACTCTATTTACAAATATCACGACATGTTTCGCTAACAAAGTAGCTTTTTCGTAGTGAAATACGTACCTAATTCACTACTAAAAAGCTACTGTGTTAGCGAAGCATGTGGTGATAATTTTTAAATAAAACTTGTGGAGATCAAATCCTTAGTTGTGGGTAGTTTATGAAATTACTTTGGATCTTCATCAAGTAACGGCCAAATCAATCAGAAAAATAAACACTTATTTATTTATTGTAAAACTCCATCTCCGGGATGAGATAAAAATATTGTACAAAATGATTATTTCTTTATCTCTCTACTTTCTAACCACGTGCAAAATATATATCCAGAAAGAAAAAATCAACAAATGCCAATGAAAACATAAAAAGAAGGATAATCCGTCTGAAAGCATCATTTGGGATACGCAATTACCAAGAAATAACTTTTTTTTATTCGACACGAAACATTCATAATATAATTCAAGTAGATCCATGTAATTTATGGAAAATGCGTGATAAATAAACGAGAAAATCATAACTACAAGCTCATCAGGAAATTCTCCTGATATATTGCTATCTCGGAAAGATAAGACTACAAGGTCAGTTAAATTGGACAAAATATATCTATTTTGGGGAACTAGAATAATATTTATTGAGGTCGAGAATATCAGAGGTCGTCTTTTGAAATATTTGTCAAAAACTAGAATTGTCGAAATTCGTTTTTAGCCTCTACCGCCTCCATTTCGAATGATAAAAAACGGAACTTTCTATACTGTTTCATTTTTGTTTGTAATCTGATATAAACCAATTTGCAATGCGACGTTTCTCAAATTAGATTCCATTATCAACTTTATTTTTTCAATTACTGACCTCTGGTTTTTTTCATTGAATTTTGTAACGCCATGCTAACAAATTCAACTACGTTTAAACATGTTTTCCGACGTTTACCTCAGAAAAAACATCATCAATTTTTGTGTGGTTTCAAAAAGGTAGAAACCTATATTTTAGAACTCAAAAGATACAGCAACTCCACATATCTTTTTGAAAACTTTCAATTAGTTTGTATAAATCTAGTAGAACTGTTCGAAAGACAATTTTCATGGAACATAAATGTTTTTTTCTGATGTATTGTGATACATAGCCGATTTTTTAATACAGTGGCTTCAAATATGATAAAAAACTTGAGGTCCGTATTTTAAAAATATAGGTGGTGATGAAATCTAATAAACGAAACATCGCATTGCAAATCGGTTTATATCAGATTATAACAAATATGAAACGCTATTGAAAGTTTCTCTGCCTTTTTTATATCATTCGGAATGAAGGCGGTAGAGCCAAATGTCGAAATTTGACCATTCTAGTTTTTGGCGAATGTTTCAAAAACAACCGCTGATATTCTCGATCTGAAAAGAGATTATTCTAGTTCCCCAAAATGGACCTTGTAGGTCTTGCCGTTTCCGAGATAGCAATAGTAATTTCCAGAAGAATTTCCTAATGAGCTTGTGGTTATGATCTCCTATTTAATTTATGAAGTTCTGTAGCATTTTCCATAAATGAATCGGGAACAGAATAATTTATATTATTCAAATGGCAAGCTCTTAATATACTGTACAACATACAATAAATAGTTCATTACCTTCGACAGAGGATGCAGCAAAGTAACGTATTAAAAGAGTTTATATGGAAGTTTAAAGATGGAAAAATAATGCTCTGTTCTCTGAAAAATGAAGTTTAGTAAACTTTTTGAAACCAAACTGCAGCTGTTTCCTAAAAATGTTCCTTTGAAGGCACTCTGTCATCAAATAAATAATCGATTGAAGTGTAACTGCAACTTCTCTCAGATGCTTTAGTATTATATCCATCAAAGATAACTATCATTTATTATTAACATTGCGTTGGTGTCATAGTTATTATGCGACGTAAAACATATTTTTTTTATCCAAGTATCATACATAGTATGTCAAAGCTATTTTAATGGTTTTTTTGACATGATCTGCCGGTTTTCATCTGTGGAACATGCCAGACATAAAATCCTAGAGACCACGGCCAATAAACCAGAAATATAGCTGTAATACAGTTACATTCTGTCGTAAAAGTTTACAATATTCAATTATATTATTGTTCAAGAAATATAAACATTTTTGTTTCCGCCTCAAAAGGTTTATGATTTCAAATAATATAAAAAACAAAAATGCGAAAAAGAATTTGTTGATTCGGCTATTTGGAAACATTTTTCAGTCTTCTTCAATAACTTGATTAATTCTTAGTTTTCATCATATTTCTCGTCTTTGCTGGATCTTCTTCACTTTTTCAACAATCTAGAGGTAGTTAGTAGTGATTTCCCGCTTTACTCTGTTTTTGTTTCGTACTCGCTGTAATTGTAGTTAAATTAAGTTTTTTAAAACATTAGATGTCAATTTCTCATTTATACAAGTTTTCCCATAAGTATGTTATTATATATACCTACTATAAGTATATACTTTGAAGTTTCTTTCATAACTTTTTTCGTCATTGTTAATATGTAGTTCTGTAACGTATTCCACCCCAAATTAAGGATGATGATATAATTACTGAAACTTAAGAGTGTAGTTTCTACTTCAACGTTGATTTTCCAACAACCTATATGAAACAGTCCGTAGCTTATTGAGCGTTCTGTACCTAAAAACATCACCACCTAGACATGTATTCATTATTAAACTTACAGGATGGTTCAACCCAATATTCTACAAGTTCCAAAATATTTCAAAGTAAATCTGAAAACCAGGGAATTTTTATATTGCTACATCTGTGGCTGGGTGTGTTATTATATATACTATAAGTATATACTTTGAAGTTTCTTTCAAATATAAATTAAACTTTACCTCATAATTCTTTTCGCCATTGTTAATATGTAGTTCTGTAATGTATTCAACCCTAATTTAAGGATGATGATATAATTACTGAAACTGAAGAGTGTAGTTTCTATTTCAACGTTGATTATTCAACAACCTATATGAAACAGTCCGAAGCTTATTGAGCGTTCTGTACCTAAAAACATCACCACCTAGACATGCATTAATTATTAAACTTACAGGATGGTTCAACCTAATATTCTACAAGTTCCAAAATAATTCTGAGTAAATCTGAAAACCAGGAAATTTTTATATTGTTACGTCTTTCGCTGGGTATGTTCTTAATAAATGAATGGTAGGCTTATTTGAATTCAAACAAATGGCATTAATTACAATGGAACTTTTCTCACTTTTAATTGCACTTCATAATTATCGCACTCAGTTGAATATTTTACTGTCGCTTATAACCTAGTCACCAGTATGAACTCCGAACTATTCTGCTTTCACACCTGGTCTGAAAAGTCCTGGTTTAAAAAAAAACTCGTTTTGTTTAAATTTAGTTTTATTCATCAACGTAATCTCCATCAAGAGCCGTTCTTACATTTCAATACCACTTTTGTAGAACGATTTATCTTTTGCCTCAAAATAGGCCTCAGTTTCAGCAATAACCTCTTTATTCGAGCGAAATTTCTTACCGGTGAGCATTTTTTTAAGGTCTGCGAACAGCCAGTAGTCGCTGGGAGTCAACTCTGTCGAATATAGTATATGCGGGAGCAATTGAAAGTACATTTCATGCAATTTCGCCATCGTTTCTATTGATTTGTGACATTGTGCATTGTCTTAATGAAGCAGCACTTTATTTTTCTTCAAACGTGGTTGTTTTTTCGCAATTTCGGCCTTCAAACGCTCCAATAACGACCTATAATATTCACTGTTGATGGTATTTCCCTTCTCTGGTGCTTTGGCGAGGTTCACCAGTTGCTCTTCACTCAGATGACGATCGTTTTGATTCCGAAGTGAAGTAATGGATCCATGTTTCATCCTTTCTCACATTACTACGCAAAAATTTAGGTTTGTTACGTTTAAACATGACCAAACACTGCTCAGAATCAAGAAGTCGGATCGTCACGCTCAGAGGAGTTCCAACGATGTAAGAATATCAATCAAGGAACTGATTATTTATTAAAAGATTCGTCGGGTTCCTACTTCACTTCATTTTTGGTCAATCATCACATTATATATTTTTGTTCTTGTCCGTATTCTTATTGTCATAATCGATATTAAAGAACGGAATGTGATTCTTATATGTTTCTTTTGTTGCAGGTGAAGAAGTCCATAAGAAGAAAGGATTCTTCAAAAACTTTTGGAAACGATCACGGCACTATTCTTTAGAACAACAATAGTAGTTTTCCCCGTATAGCATATTTTTTGTGTACATTTTATATACCTAACAATAATTTAATAATTCTAACCGATAGTATTACTATTTGTATGGCTAATGAAAATAACCTAAAAGCACTCAGAATCATTAAAATATATTGGTCAACTGTGGAAGATTTGAATCAAGTAATCATTGTTCACCGGGTTGGATTTGAATGTCATCCTTTGCTTAGTACTTAGTACTGCTGGAAGGGACCCCATGAATAATCTTTTTGGATTTCGGTCCCATGTGGATCACTTATCATGGCCATGCAGTGAAATTGAATAACAAATCAACTTACAACACCTAATGAAAAATACCTAATTTTTTGGGAAATGAGGATTTTGGCTCTCTACTTCTCCATCATTATACAAAAAATTTGTAAAAGTCTAAAGCCAAATCTTTCTTTCCCAAAAATTAATCTCTTCTAAAAATTTATCCCTTTCAATTCAAACCTCATTTTTTCTTCATTGAGAAAGCTAAATTCACTTTTATAAGCCTCATATCTATCAGAGTTTTACACAACTGCAGCAAATCATGTTTTCACATGATCCCTTCTATAAAAAATTCTTCTATTGAGAAAGTATTATATTGTGTGCGTTTGAAAAAGGCACACCATATATGTGATGTCTCATTTTTGTTTGCGATGTCATCGACATGGACTACTATGGTCATTTTTTCTAGTGTTCTGTGTATTCTACGTTCATAACTCCTCGTGTCACCTATGGAGCATCATGACTTTTAACATTCACGTTAACCATGTAGCTTTGCAGAATCAACCCAACTACAACTAGATATATTCTCGTGAAAAAAAATGCTAGTGCAAGTTGGGTTTGAACTCAGTTAGTTGAACTTGGGTTCGAAGTTGGATTTTTTCAAGTTTCAGACTATGTTTTAATAGTTTTTTATGTTAACACATTAATTGCATATTGAAAATAATGATATTGAATAGTTTGAGTCATTCAATGAAATCATCATTAGAAATCAAAACGAATAGTCAAAATTTTACATTTTCGATGTCGATCGAATAATACTCCTGGTAATCTCCAGGAATTTCTCCGATTTAGAGACACCGAGTTCTTTCTGTGGAGGTAAAACTAAATGGGTGGATATTGAGCATACCCAAAAAAACTATAAAAAAAAATGTTGTCTTCATGTAAAATCATCATCGTTTTCAAATCGCCATTTTTGACAGATTTTTTTGAAAAGTCATCTTGAAAATGAGTATTGTGGCACACTTTTTGTGCTCATTTCATGAAAGCCTTTCTCGAAATCATGAGGAATGTATATACTATCTTTTTGATTAGCAGGACAGGACCAAACATCTCGATGGTATTGCTTAATGAATCACATTTGTCTCATCTTTCTGACTCAACGTAGACTCATGGAGTTATGTTCAGTATGAAACCGATCAGCATCTTGTATGTAATTAGTATTCTATTCCGTTTCTTTCTTCAATTAATATCACTGAAATGACATTATCAATATTCAATATCGTTTGGAATAGAAATGATATGAATGAAAACGAAATATTACAACCAAGACTGAGAGAATACTATGGCCAAAATGTTTTTGACGATCTGGACACCAACCAAAAAAATCTTTCATGTTGGTATGTTATACTAACTGTAAGTAACAGTAACAAGATTTTTGTACTTGGGGAGTCATCGAAGAAACAAATAAATAAATAAAACAATGTATGATGTGACCTGGCTCTCACAGTAACATCAACAGCTATTTTACAAATAAATTATCCGAAAGAAAGTAAAAAGTTTTAGCCCATTCAGGAGTACAATATTCATGTCCCCCTCGGTTCTAAATATTTGCCAATAAAAATGGCACTTTGCCTAACAAACAGTACTGAATTCATTACATTTCGTTGATTCTTTATTGAGTATGCCCTTTGAAGTTCACACATTCTAGTGTAAACCTAATTTTCCAATAAATTTCGAATAATTATTGGAGTGGGGATACGCTGCAAATTTTTTCCTGTGAATTAATGAAAACAGAACATCATATATTATTTAAATATGTCGAGGTATAAAATATTAAAAAAAATACTAATTTGGATCAAACTGAATTTGGATCCATAACATCACTTATAACCTCACTTATTAATTTCTAAGATAAAAACTATCAGTTTTGGCATAAACTCGAAACAAAACTTTAAGAAATGAATCAAAATATTGCAACTTCCTCTGAACTGCAACATGTGGTCTACAAAAAAGTTTGAAAAAGCCGCATTCGTGAAAACATCAATACATATTTGTATTTGCAAGACCTATTCAATTCTATGCAAGAAACTAGTTAGTTCATATATATACCTCTATCACGTATCTATTAAATTCGATATGTGTAATTGTAAGGACATTACCCTGTCAGGGTCGAGTTGAAAAACAGCTTTAGCTGACACTTCGTCCTTTCGTCATAAAGTTATCTTCAAATAATGTAAATACAAATTAGAAATCCTTTATCCCTTGTGATGAATAAAGTCGATTATTATTATTATTAAAATTAAATAATATTCCAGTAGAAAGCATAAAAAATACTTGTGTTTTTTCTTCAGCACTATTCATTACAACCAACTTTGCCTAAAACAAAAAGTGTGTTTGAAATTCAGAACAATTTTAAATGTTACACATGGGTTTCAAATTAATAGCGAAATAACCTAAATATGTTATTAGGAATATAAATTTACCTTCAATCTTGAAAGAGTAATCTTTTTACGGATACCAGGTTTGTAACATCTAAACGTTAACTTACCGCTATTAATAAACTGTGATTGTTAATTTTTTTTCGTTTCTGATTTTGTCGCTTTTCTTTCTCTTTGGACACTTCCACGTAACGGCTATGGTTGACACAGTAGAACCTGACAAATTCCTATCAAATTTCCACCTGCTCGATTCCATTGGAGTTGGTCCATCATTTCTTTTACAGTATGTCATTGTGGAGGCATGGGAAACCTAAACTGAGCCCAGTTATGCTTGACCATACTTTGTAATGCACCATATTTGGTGCATTACAACATCGGCATTATTTTTCTCATCCCCCGTGATTCATAGGTCTGGTCCCTCAGAATTACAGGTTACGGCATGTATCGGTTGCCGAATTTCTTCTTTCGCCGGGGTTACATGCTCTGAACTAGTTCTTACGATCCTAGATCGCATATTTCTGCCGACAATTTTTGCAAAATTGCAAAAACGCTTTTTTCACTCAAAGCTTTTCCTTCAAAACTCATGACTGTAAACCGGTCAAACTTCTAGAGGATATTACAAGTGAATGAATGGAGTGAATTGTGAAGTGGTAACGATTATTTTCAATTGGAGTGGTAATTAGGAGGTGATTTGAGTCTAGAGACTTCCATGTGAAATGAAAACGGAGCATTTCAAAATTGTTCTGTGAATATCCCCCGAAAAAAACATTTCAATTTGACAAAAAGGAACCAATCTTCAACGAGCAATTACTCCGTTTGTATTGGTCTACAGACACCATTAACTCACCATTAATTCATAAGCTACATTTTTACTAGTAATAATTTTTTGATAGAATACCTACTTTTTGAGTTTTCCCCGAAAAACTGTTGGAAAATTGACACTTTAGGTCTCGAATAAAGTATTGACTTTCAGAAAAAACTTCATACAAAAAAGTTGCTCATAATTAGTCAATCTATATCCAATCCCGGACTGAGTTTCAATTTAATATATTCCACCCTCGAGAAGGGGTGGCATTCACCCTCCACTGTAAAAGCAACCACCGGTACAGAGTCAACTTTGAAGTAGAGGATAAGTTTGGCCTTTGACATTTTCATGAAAATTGTGCTATTTGGCAAAATTATATGGAAAAAAGGTCATTGACTGGATAATCAGTGTTTATTCAGTAAACTGTAAGTTAGATAGATAGATAGATAGCCACTTTATTTCCGACGTGCATTGACTCAATTACAGGAAATGTACAAAGGTGTTGAAAATATATGCAAAACAGTTTAAATAGTTGAAAAAAATTGCTACAACTAAAAGAAAATAAGTAGAAATAGAAATATATCACAAGAAGGGAAAAGAAAAAGGGGTCACAGTTGAAAGGTTCTAGTGAGAATACATTTTAAAAAAAACTTATTTGTTGTTACAAAGTGTTGACACTGGTACTTTCAAACTGTTATTTGTTCTGACAAGATCGCAGTAAAATGTCGTTTGATATCTGGAATTCAGGCGTGGGGTGCGGAAGTTGATCATTTTTAAAAGAGGGGCACACAAGATCTTATTTTTTAGCAGTTTGTGAAGAAAGGAGATTGTGACAAAAAGTCGTCGTGTATTCAGAGATATTACATTAAATTGATTCAGAAGGATAGAATAGTCGGCCCTTCTGAGGATATATTCCTGTGACCTTGAAAGACAGATATTTTCAATTTTTTTAACAGCGTCAGTATGATGTATGTGGCAATTGTAAATTGGAATCCGTATTAATACGCCGTATTCTAGTTTAGACCTCACATAGGAGTAAAACAGTGTTATAATCGTATTAATATTCTTGAACTCTCTGGTACTGCTCATAATTAAGTGCAACATTCGATTCGCTGATGAAATAGCCTGGTCTATGTGGGAAGTGAAAGTGAATTTTTAATCAAAAGTGATTCCAAGATCTGTCATCTCATTTACTCGACTAATTAGAACGCTGTCAATAACATAAAAATATTCTATTATATTCTTTTTTCTAGAAAATTATGAAATGTAACATTTCGATATGTTCAAACGTAAATGATTCTTGGAACACCAGTCGAATACTAAATCGATGTCATTTTGTAAAATTAAGCAGTTTTTATAATTGTCAATTACTTTGTATATAGTTTGTTTTTCAATCTCTGAGTGGCCTTAATAATATCTATCTCATTAATTTGTTCGATATTTATACCCGGGAAATTGTTTGGAAAGTTATCAAGCATACCACACAGGGAGATATCCGATATGATGTATACACTTTTAAAATAATTCGCAAAATCGTCGACGATTTCCTGAGGTTTGGAATAAGAGTTATTGTCATCCTTCATAATTTCGAGAATTCCAGAATTGCATTTTTCAATCTCAGTAAGATTCCAAAAAGTACTTGGATTTCCGTGTATATTGTTTTCATTCTCATCAATGAAGTTTTTATAAGCTTCATTCATTTGTAGTTACCTCAGCTCTTAGCGAAATAAATTGTTCCCGATAAAAAGATGTATTATATTTTTTTAAGTTTTTGTGAGCTCGCTCTTTCTTTTGAATATTTTTTATAATACTTGATGTGAACCAGGGCGGATATCTACGGATACGATTAGATTTTAGGGGAACAGTGACGTCGAAAATGTTATACAGAGTATTGTTCAAATTATGACATGCAGTGTTTACGTCTGCTTGTTCTAAAACACGAGACCAATCTTCATTGGCAACAAGTTGATACATCATAGGAAAATTGGCTTTTCTGAAGTTATAATTTTTTGATATGTCGCAAAAATGAGAGAAGTTATTAAAACGATCACGACTATGTGAGGTTATCAAATCTAGTTGTACGGAAAGGTGATATTTGCCTTCGTTTACAAGTGGATCCATATCCCTAGGAACATTACAAACAGTTTTTGTTAGAACGAGATCTAGAATACGATTAATAACATTCAAAATTTTGTTACATTGATACAGTTCTAAAAATTCCATAAAAGATTTCAGTATTTTTTCTCTTGCTATTATCAACCTCGGAATTAAGAAGAGGGATATTGAAATCACCAAGAAACACAACATTCTCACGCTGGAGATAATCTAACAAACTAACATTATGCCTGACGTTTCGTCTAACACTGCGGTAAACTTTAACAAAGGCGATGTGGTAAATGTCGCAGTGCACAAATTGGTGCTCGAAATATTCCCGTTGTACCAAACACAGTAACTATGATGCTAGTATATGACTTTCGTTTTATATTATTCTTAGTGGGCGTGGCTTTGAATACCTGACCTCGTTTGTGTACCTTTAAGGACAGGTAGCCAGATGTTATTAATGCTCATTGCCTTTTCTTTTCTATTGTCTGTGTCTTTTGATAATGTCTACCGCAGTATTAGACGAAACGTCATGCATAAAACCTAAAGACCACGGTAAAAAACCGGAAAATAGATTTCACTTTCTCCGTTTACATTCTTTGATCCACCCCTTCATTTTCTTGAAGTTGTTCAAAAACAGATAAAAATATCTTTTCATGCACGTACGAAGATTTTTGTTTTGTAATTTTCATTGTAATAAGTGTGTTGTCTGAAGTACATATGCTTTATGTTTGTATTGAAATGTATCTATATTAATGATGGTTATATTGTTAGAAGCAAGTTTCACAAACTGTGCATTGATGTAGGTTGGGCGCTTTTAGAATTGAACTTCGGCATTTTGTTGTTAATGAAATAAGTGTTCATTGGTTACAAAAAAAAAAAGAGAGTTGAGAAATGTTTCGGTCCTGTATCTAAAAATAATGCATTGTTCTGTTTCAAACAAAATGGCAAAGTTAAACTTGATTTCTGACCTATATATTATTGAACTTATCAGTTATTATTTTTAACAGTTGCAGGTGGAAATCAATTTGGCACGTCTTGTTTTTCTATTAGTACCTCGATCAAACCCGAACCAAGAGGTGAGTTTGTTTTTGTTTGTATTTATATTTGTCATTTTATAAGGTTGTTCCAAAAGTTATGTCCGTTTTTAATGAGTCTTCTTTGAACGGTAATCCTAGTGAATAATCATCCAGTTCAACCGAAATAAGCGTCATTTGAATCACTGCATTTTTGCCAACGTAACACAAGTCGAATAATTCCGTCAGCATATAAATTATGTGCTCGGGATTCGATGAAGTCGACGAAGGCCGTTTTTGCCTAATCTTATATAGTCGAACGAAATTTTGCAAACCAACATCAAACAGTGCGTTATTAACACTATCACTGCTAACTGCCTGGGTAATTTTTCGGGCTGTTTTGGCAGCGTTTTGGTTCAATTCGAATTCGTAGAGAAAAATAAACTGAAGAGGCAACAAATTAAAATTTGGAAGACATGAACAGCATCAACGAAAAGGGTACATAATTCTCTATCGATCAGTATATACTACGACGCAGTAAAATAAATACTTCTTGATATATGGAGCTACAAAAATGAGACATCAAAACAGACAAAACTTTTGAAAGAAGCTAATAATAAAATCCCTCTTCCAATTGCCAAACCTACCTATCTACACCATTGGTTTTTCTTCTTCTCTTTAATAGTTGTCAAAAAATTCCTTCTCTTTTTCAAGTGGCCTACTCTTCAAATGAAATTAGCCAGTTTATCGTGTTAAAACAGTTGATTTCTCTGTTTAGGTTCGACTTCTCCTTATGGAGGTTCCGTTAGTCCTTACGGAGGGTCCGTGAATTCTTTTGGGGGTGCAGCTAGTCCGCTTTACGCTCCAAATATTAGTGTATCTCCCCAGGTTCAGGTGAGGAAAGATTTTTGTTTGAAACAGAAATTAGTAAATTAATCTCACATCAGGATTCGTCAAAAGTAATCAGTTCCACCTAACGGTTACCAGTAACTACGTATTACTGCAAAATACGAGGTGTGTTCAGAAAATAACGGGAATTTTTAATTTCACGGTTTGGTGAGTCCGACTAACAAATTGTTTCATTATGTTGGTGAACATGCCCCTGGAGTATGATAGATAAATATTTCCAGCTCTATTCATTGTTTACTTTGTGTGTGGCAACCGCTTGGGTTAAACGTGTTTTGAGTTCGGTGATTTTTGTTTGTTAAAACAAAAGGAACAAAGATTTTATATCAAATTTTGCGTAAAGAATTAAATGAAATGTAACAACTTGTGTGAAATGTTAACAAAGGCCTATGGTGAATCTGCTATTAGTAAAACAAGAGTTTACGAGTGATATATGTAAGTGTTTCCAATATGGCCGTGAAGTCATTGAAGTTGATGAACGCCTCATACTCATAGAACATCAACATCCGATTGAAACGTTGAAAATATTGAAGAAAGGATTATTAAAAATCGCCGAATCACAATCAGAGAGTCGCTGATGATGGTGACATAACGATTGGCTTGTGCCATAATTTATTTTCAAATGTTTTGGATGTGAAATGGTTATAAAAATAAAGAAGTACAGCGCATAGCTGAAAGAGCTAGATGCTATCCCAAAAATCGAGTTTGAGAAGTGATAACAGGTTTCCAAGAAGAGCTGACATAAGTGTTTTATATATTCAATGGGAACTATTTTAAACGCAACAGCATTAATGTAGACTAATAAATAAATATTTTGTTTAAAAAACGAAAATCCCTTGTTATTTTCTGAACATATCTCGCATTTCAGAATGTTTCGATTTCAATAAAATAAATATTGCAAGAACGAATTCACAATCTTTAAAAATATTGAAAAATGTAGTTTACTTCACAATCTCATCTTCAAGGTCATATATTTCCTTCTCTTTTTTTGACAACTGGTTGCATTTCCAGCAGATATGGAATTCTCCCACTCCAGTGACCCTCCAACCGCCGACAACAGCTACCCAGTACTGGAACATAACCGGTGCCGAGTTGGCCAACCCCATGTCGGAACAAAACGACCTTCTGAATCTAGATAGCGGCGAGATAAAACGATTGGTAAGCGCCGTGGATTCGCAGCACTCTCTTCCGGATCTCAATCTCTCCTTTTCCGACATCATGCCCGCCGTGGAACAGGCCAACAGCGATATCAACATGACAGACTCCCTAACAAAGTTCACCAATATGGCTCTGAACGAGTTCTATCAAAATAAGTAGTTGCAGTGACTTGAAAAGTCTCAACTGTGTAGCTGGATTCATGTCCGGGAGTGCAATTGAAGAAGAAGAAAACTCCGACCTCGGCAAACACGGTCATCAGGTCATGTTTTTTCATATTCTTACCACTGTAAATTGATACTATACCAGAACTTTGTGTGAAATTTTACCTGTTTTTAGTGAATTTTGATATCAGGACAACAGTACACGGTAGGGTCTCTTGCCTATACAAGAAACTATGTAAAAAACACACAGAAGTCGATCAGTATCTACTTTTCGGTAGTGGTGGATGTGACAGAACAGGAATTGTGATTTTTTTGGTTCCAAATTAATTATTTGTTGATTTCTTCTGTGATTTTTTGGATTGTATATGTGCCTTGTAGATGTAAAGAGTTTATATATGAACTATAGTTTAAAACATGGATATTTTTTATTTGTGTTTGAAACATAAATGTTATTCACATGGTTACTTGAATATTTTGTCATATAATGAAGATTTGTATATATTTTTCCTAAAGTTTTGTCGAATTATGAGATTTGTTTCATTTTGTCCTATTTATGGTGGTGGTTCTATGAATATCAAGTAGGGCTATTTCAAAGTTCAAGAATAACCATATACGTCATATTCAGTGACTCAATTTTTTTTCTTGCATCTGAATGAGAACAAAACTTGATATAAATAATCTACAGCTTGCCAAATGCAGGGAGAGCTTTCTTGATTTTGATCCTGAATAATTTTGTGCATCAGGATGCATTTTCTGTGAGACAAAATCATTTTCCCAATGTTTTTACCATTGACGTACGTGCAGGATTTGCACAGAATGATAATAAACAAGTAGAATGCCACTGCTTCTTTTCGTAATTTTCATTTCTGAACAAATATGGCCTTTTGAGTTTTTGTTTGATATAGTTTTCGCATCATATACGATTCACAGAGATGTATTATCATGATCAATATATTTCTTTTAGTTTGTCGACCTCAAAGTGTAATGTTTGGAATCGCACGTTGAAAGGTAAGACCTCGTTAATCCTCAGCTCTCACAATTTTCGACTTCTGAAGATTGTCGTTCGTAAGAGGGCAACAGCTAGTTGACGGAAAAACAGATTCATATTTACAAATTTTATTCACCAAAAATAGGTCCTCGGTCAATAGAGAACAGTTTTATCAACTATCAATAGAAATTCAACAGATGCATTACTATTCATATAGAACAATTTTCACCACTAATGATTGAAAAAACAAAACACCGTGAGACCTGTTTGTGTTGATATATTGATGGAAGAATTATCTGCAAATAGCATTGAAATTTTGTCATTAACATTAATCAAAACTCTTGCTTGTAATCTACTAGTATGCCTGCTTATTTCTGGGCGAAGGAGTGTTATTTTCCAATCAGAGTCCTGCCGAAAGACTTCTAAGGTTATGAAGTCTTGGTAGGCCCAAAAATGCAGGCGTTTTGTACAGGGTGTGGCAAAACTGTGGTCCAAATCATGGAATGGGAAGGTGAGTACCACATCAGATGGATGAACTATTGAAAAGTGTTGATTAAAATCATTCAGTTTTCCTTGGTAAAAACAACTGGACAGTGGGCATGAAAAAAGGGGCCGACAGGGGCATTTCCATTCATGTCTGTGAATGTCTGGTATCTTATAAGATCGTGAGCACCCCCAAATGCAGAAGTATTCAATATAATTTTCTAAACCAGCCAGCAGTTCTTCCTCTAGTGTTATCCGGAAGTTTTTCCATTTATGTATAAAGTACTCCATGCAAAAATGACAAACCCCGTGATATTTTCCCGGTTTGACCTCAACAAATGTGGCTACATCAATCATTATTGAACAATGTATGCAATGCATAACAAGTTCGCTAAGATCTTGTTCAGAATTAAGAACAAATATAGAAGATGAATTCGGGCTCAAGGATATTCTTGAGTCGCTCTCTACAGTAAGAGAAACGTCCCTTGGAAGACATAAATTTTTCTGTTTAGCAACTTTTCGTAGAGCTATTTCTGAACTGACAAGATATATGTGAAATGATACATATACAAACTTGACTTGTTGATTCGGTATTGTCAAGGAAAATCCTTCAGGACTCTCAGCAGACGTTCTCATATCAGTGTCGTAGTGATCAGGATTGTCTCCAAAGTAAACAACGAATTTTTGTGCCACTTGATTGATCATTGTCGAATCGCCTAGAAAATGTGTATTCAAACTGAGCGCATCCATAGAAGTTTGTTTGAACTCGATAAAGAACAAGTTATCTTGGACTTGGTACAGGTATCTTTTGACACAAGGGGCAGCAGTCAGTTCTTCTCTGAACAAGGGAGTTCGTAAAAAAAATTTCGGGTGGCAATCTTGGAAATGTTTGACCAGCAAAAAGGTGGGGATATTCACAGTTTCTTCACATAGTGGACAGACATGCGTTTCACTGTGGCAAGTGAATTCGTGCTCGGCAACTTCACAGTAGCTCAACAGCTGTCTACAACCATCGAACCTGTTCACGCATTTAAATGTTGTCTCTGCTGCAATCAATCCATATTGCGAAACTACCCCACCATCGTCAACGCCTAGGGAGCATCTTCCACATTTCGTTGTTCCGTTTTGATATATCTTCACAGGCCCAACTGATAGGAACTTGTGGCAACCGTCACAATTCAATGTTTCTAAAATTCCATCTGGTAGGGTGGTCATTTGATCTGGTTATAATTAACCACTCTCCTCTTGGCGATTTTGTTGCTATGAAAAGATATACTACGATTATTTTTCTCCTCAAAGATAAGCAAAATGACTAGAATCATTTGACAAATTTGTTATTTCTATCCATCTTCATCTTTGCTTATAACGATATCCTTCATGTAAATTTGTATTGAAATTTAAATCGGAATATTATTTTCTTATATTAGAGAATTTGGTATTGAGTACTCGCCGCAAGATGCCGCTAGTTTCAATGCAAAACTAAGGAAATCTATGGAAAGGTTATTGGCCAATATATACCTAAATGGAAATACTTTATGTATTTATGGATGACGTTGGAATAATTGAAAATTTCCGTAGTGCAGCCAAGAAAACTCCAATTCATATTTTATGACTGGAAAGATATCAATGTGGCGGCATGAACATATTGGTGTCACGCGACAGTTGCAACCTGACTCCAGCGTTTGGGAGGGATAAACTCTAGATAGCTGTATAAAGCCTGTATCATTCTTACATCTACACCTCATTTTCAATGAATTTTTTCACCAATCAAATTTATGTTTTTCCAATATTTAATTCAAAAATTCCGACTGTAGTAATGCCGAAAGTTGATAAGTTCAGCCGGGGCAGGGTATATTCAAAAATATACAAAAAAGTAGGAAAGAGGATATGGGCTTCAAGTTTTGTAATGTGTAGGTATATTTGAATTTTGTCTCATCTCATATGTTTTGTTATAAAAAAAATAATTGGTGTATTGTGACATAATAAAAAATTAAAAAGAGATAAAGGTACACATTAGGTTGAGTATACTCAATAAATATAATTTGAATAGAACATTTTATACGGCTCAGGATTTTCTACAAAATGCACAGGTATAACAATATAGTTATAACAATGACAATTTAGAGGTAAGTTAATTTATTGAAATTTATCATAATTAAAAATAATTGATTATAGTTTTTATCTATTGCCGTAATAATATTGAGCAAAAAAATATCACAAACACTTAGGGTATTCTAGTTTGAATTTAGGGGATTTTGAAATAGGCTTAGAGGAAAAAATATTGACCAGTTGGCATCACAGAATACATAGGATCACAGACTATATAGTCTGTGCATAAGATAGTCTATATATAAATATGGAATGTTTCCTTCTTTCCGTTTCACGAGATGTTTGTTTCCCACTTGGGTCTTTGTTCATGAGATAGAGTTGTTACTAGTTAATGATCCTCTCTTTTCTCTTGTCTAAGATGATCCTGCGATAAAATGTTATAACTTGCTACTATCTATCAGGAAAATCGTTTCCATATTGAAGTATTATTACTTTCTTGACGAATTTTTGCATGACTCTTCTTCCTGAGATGCTTCTAAAGCTTCTAGTAATAGAGCTTCTTCTCGAATTGTGGCGCGTTTATATTTTTATGATGATACATATTGACGTGAATTATATCTATTGCTTTTTTGTTGTTTCTAATTTTATTATGACCCTGCTGTGACCCAGCACATGTACTCAGCGTACCAAAATGTCAAATGAATAAATAAATGAATTCATAGGCGTATCCTGGGCATAGAATAGTAAACAATTTTGTGTCCTGGGGATGAGACTACCCGACAGGAACATTGTTTATCAGACAATGCCAATGTCATTGTCTAAGGTCTAAGGATTTACCAATGTGTTGTTCAAAACAATGTAATGTTTCCTATTCTCTCTTTCATGAGATGTTTCTTCTCCGCTTGGGTCTTTGTTAACGAGATAGAGCTGTTACTATAATAGTTAATACTTCTTTTAGATGAAGGTTTCATGCCTACATGCAGCTGAGCCACGTTGAAGTCAGACCATTGTCTAAGGATAATGACTACGAGATATCTGAACGTATGCCGGATATAATTCAATGTCTAGCGTGGCATTAACCGGGGAAGTAGTTGTTTTCCGCCAGGACTGTGTAGGCAAAGAGTATAAAGCCCAGAACTGACATTTTCCTGTACCGTGAAATTTTTAGTAATTACACTGACCATCAGAGGTCGATGGCAGTAGGATGTCAGTATTTAATGTAACAACAGAATTCGGTAGCTAGCAGTTGCTGACAACCAGTCGGTCGGAATTAAATTATGTAAATTAAAAAGCCGACTTTCCCGCTTGTGGCTTTCTTCACGAGATCGAGCTACTACTAGTTAATACCTTGAAACAGGCCTGTAGATGATTTACACCACTGATTTCAGCGCGATCTTGCTGCTGTATGCTGCAAGACTACCTCTTGCATATAATTCAATGTCCAGCGTGGTATTAGCTGGGGAAGTACTTGTTTTTCGGCAGGTACGTTCGGAGAGAAGAATGTTTGAAATATTTATTTTCTTCATTAAAATAAAACAGTATGGCTAATTGGTTCTCCCAAACCAAAAAAAAATTCAAACCACACACACACACTCGTATTTTTCCAACCCAGATTGTACTCCAAACATTCTTAAAAAAATTAAAACTTAATATGCTTCAGCTACCAAAATTTCTCCAGTTTATTCCAATGATATAATTCAAGTGCCTGTTAATATTACCGTATCGTCACAAAAAAGTTGCCTCAGAAGTTCTTTATAACCAGAATTTTGTCAGGCTGCGGAACATTGTGTATATTTTGTTCCTTTTAATTGTCCTATTGCAACGAATTATTTTCTTCTAACCAGATTTTGAAATGTTTGTCGGGGAACGTGCTCGGGAAGTTGTGTTTTATCAAACGATTGTTAAAAAAACTGCAGAAGCCAACGCTAACAATATTTTATTCTTATTCTTAGACAATAAAAATACATTTTCTTTCTAATGTCACATATGAAGACTGGGCTCCGTACTGGGCAATACCGAAATCTTACAATTATACAGATGAGGGTGGGGGGTGAAAATATCAATATAAAATATTATATTACAGTTACACAAATTTCTTTAGTCCGTTCCAAACGTTAACGATATAATCTTGTCAAATCTTTTAAAGCGTGAGTCACTGATCTGGACGTGTCCGACCTGAAACAGAAAAAATAAATGGTAGAAGAAAAGTATATACTGGATAGCACCTTCAATCTGAGCAGAAGTAAGAAATTCCGAATTCTACAGGCGAAATTTTCAAAAATTAAAATTCTGAATTCGAAAGTCAAGAGTTCGAATTCAGTCAATATTTCGAGATTAGTAGCCGAAAATGTGAATGGAAAATTTTATGTTCAAAAGATAAAATTCCAAATTCAATAACAAAAATTCCGAGTCCGAACTGAAGACAATTGAAGCAGTATTCAGAAATAGAACTTGAAATTCCAGAGATTCAAATTTAAATTTCGAAATGCGAGTTTAAAAAAGCAGTTTTGAAAGTTAAAAGTCGAAAATCTCAGTTAATCAGAAATTCTGAAATTATCGAATATAATGTAAATGATAACTTGTTTTAATAATAATAATAATAATAATAATATTAATAATAATAATAATAATATATTATTTTTATTATTATTAACTTGTTTTCAGAAAGGATCTAGTTTGAAGTTATAATTTGAAAAATCAAAATTCCAAATCTGATCTCAAATTTTCAAGGATAAATTTGGAATACAGTTTTCAAAATGAGGGAAATTCAGGATAATTGAAAAAATTCCATAATAAAAAATACAAGTAAAAATTCCTAGCTTAAAACTAGCGATCCGAGATAAAAATCTCAGGATTCTAAAATGAAATATAGAACTAGTCACAGTAATAACTATAAATTTCCACAATATATACGGGGTCTGTTTAGGAACAGAGGTGAATCTTTTTAATTTCGGGGGCTTCGATTAGCCATTTTTTTATGTTGGTACACTCGTTTTGAACATATGTTTACAGTTACAGCTGTTTGAGATATTTAGTTTTCTTCAATTGACTGCTGTGCATACCAAGAGAACTTCCGGTATTGTGGAAAACCAATTCATGGCTTTTGCATCACGATAATGCACCTCAGCCACCGTATTCACCAGATTTGCCCCCTGCGACTTTTTCCTGTTCTCGAAATTGAAAAGACCCATGAAAGGACGGGGTTTTGCGACGATTGAAGGGATGAAAACCGAACCGCTGACAGGGCTCAAGGCCATACCAAAAAGTGCATATCAGAATTGCTTCGAGGATTGGAAAAAACGCTGGCACAAGTGTATTATATCTGAGGGGGGCTACTTTAAGGAGACAAAATAGAAATTGATGGATAAATCAATATTTTTTAAGAAAAATTGAAATTCACTTAATTTTTTTAATAGAGCTTGTATTGTGAAAATTTGTGATTATTATTGCGACTAGCGTCATCGATTTTAATTAAGTAACGGGTCAGTGTTTCCAGAATTCAAATTATGGAAATTTCCAGTTATAGATAAAATTTGCCAGAATGAAGGTAAAAGCTCAGATTTCAAACTTAAAAGTCGGAGTCAATGGTTGACGTTTGCAGTAAAAATTTGGAATTTCCAGGTTCAAAAGCAAAACATGTTCTAAAAAGATCTAATTTCAAGAAAAAAAGTTATAACACGTAATACTCGAAGTTGCAAATTCAAAACATCAGTACCAGCAAGTACTAGTCTAGAGTATAATTGAAGTAAAAAATTAAAGTTCGAGTCGAAATTTCCAAATTGTACATTATAATTCCATAATTTCGAAATTTAAAGTTAGAATTCTGAATTTGAAAGTATTCCAAAAGTGAAATTTAGAATTTACATTTAAAATTCAAGATCTCTAATTAAACCAAATTATTTAAATGAACAATTCGTTCAGGCCAGTCTCAACTCATCTACACAGTAGGTTTATGGACTGACACCTATTAGAAAACAACTACTCCCCTGGCTAATACCACGAAGGGCGTTGGATTATATCTGACAGGTGTCAGTACAGGATTCTTCACAGAAGTAATTCCTGCATATGCTGTTGGTGAAACAACTTCCGGAATCGATCTTCAATTATTGAAACACACTTGCACACCGAAACCGGGAGTAGTTATTTTCTGATAGGTGTCAGTCCATAAACCTACTGTGTAGGTGAGTTGAGACCGGCCTGAACGAATTGTTCATTTAGATAATTTGATTTAAAGCCAGTCTTCAAGTATGCCCACGTACTATAAAAATTAAAGTTTTTTTGTCCTTGTAAGAGGTCTTGGGCAATGTGGATATGCAGTTGGTTAGTACATCGACAGGCAGATGGTGCAATTTTGTTAGACGTTAGCTTCTGCCTAGTTCGAAGAATGATACTCTGAAAGGAATTCGATTTTTAATTATCAAAAATCATCGATTCTAGGTTGATGACAGACACTATCTTGCACTGACGAGTGGCCAACCAGCCCGAAACCAGTCTGAAAGTGTGTTCCAATAATTAAAAATCAATTCCGGAAGTTGTATCGCCAACAGCATATGCAGGAATTACTTCTGTGAAGAATACTGCACTGACACCTGCCGGATATAATCCAACGCCCTTCGTGGTACTAGCCAGGGGAGTAGTTGTTTTCTGATTGATGTCAGTCCATAAACCTACTGTGTAGGTGAGTTGAGAATGGCCTGAAGGAATTGTTCATTTAGATAATTTGATTTAAAGCCAGTCCCACTTACTATAGGAATGAATGCTATTCAGTTATGCAAAATCAAAAGACGATTCCTATTTGATTTTGCATAACTGAATAACATATCAACCCTTTCACCATTTGAATACATCTTTGATATGTTCATGAACGTCTGACAGTTCTTAACAGGTATCAACAAGGCATTCATTTTTTCTGCCATAGAAACCAAGCAAAGCCTAAGCGTTTAAATGGTCAATGAATTGAGATGCCATTTGATCATACCAAATTATTCTTCAATAGAATTTTGACCAAAAACTGATATATACGTTACTTCCAGTATTGAGAAATATAATTGATTAGGGAGAAATAAGCCTTGAAGGAAGGAATATGACAAAACAAAAATTTCCAAAACGAAAAAGTATCCACTCCTAAAAATATAACCCTTTCAATTTTTACGAATTCTCATTGTATTCGGGTACGTACCTGTCGAATTTATTCTTTTGTCTGAATTATGTTTTGAAGAAATTGAAACAATTTACAAAAGAAGTAATGACAGGACCGTAATTTGAAATTGTTTTCACTGATGATGGTTGTTATTTCAAATAAAACGCTCTAAAAATATCGAATGTGATGTACCCTTGGATTGTGAATTCATCGCTTAATCGATATCTGTAATAAAAAAGACATATCCGTATTCAAAAGAAAAGTTGATCGAATATTTATTATAACATCGTCATAGTACACTTCGAATTGAATAACATTTTCTCTTTCTATTTTTTCATATTCTTCGAAATAACAATTCTATTCGAAAAAAACTAAAAACAGCATTTTTGGTTTTCCCCGTATAACTCGAGAAGGGCGAGAGTCCCCGCAAATTTTCTTTGACAATTGTATAGGTCTCTATGACAGTTACCTTCATTCCAATTTAATCGTCTTCGTGTCTGTTACGGTTAAGAATATAGCAATGTTACCACATGATGAAAGAAACGGCCTGTATATACTTACAGCGAACCTAGAGAAAAACCGACACAAAAGATAACATCTGAGGTAACCCAAGTACAGGCAAACTTGATAAGACACCCGAATGGAAAGACACCTGGATGGAAAGACACCCGCTACCCACCCAAGGCGATCCAACCGAATAAAGGGGCAGACAAGAAGATAAAACTTTCAGTTTTCAGTATGATTAGAGCCATGAAGATGATAGCACAATCTGCTATAGAAAGCGCTTGCTTATAATAATTATAAGATATTAAAGCTTCAAATCCTCTGTGTGGATAAGTGTTAATTTGTATTATCAATAAGAAATATATATACATATATAT